>JAODVM010022226.1:0-58067 GCA_025400095.1 Phenganax marumi
GTCACCAAGTCGGCCGGCGGCGTGTCGGTCAACCTCGTGACCAAGCGTGGTACCAACGAGTTCCGCGGATCGGCCCGTTTCCTGGTCACCGATTCCAACTCGTTCCTGTTCCTGAAGCAGTCCGGCGCGGATATCGATGACAACGAGCTCGGCTCCGGCCAGTCCTCGTTCATCGGTAACTCGATCAACAAGATCGAGGAGTGGGGCTTCGAGGCCGGTGGTCCGGTCATCCAGGACAAACTCTGGTTCTGGGGCTCCCATGGTCAGAACGACATCAAGAACCTGACCGGTGGCGCGACGCCTGCCGACGTACAGGCCGATGACACGATCCTGACCAACACCGCGTTCAAGGTGAACGCTCAGCTCTCCGGTTCGAACTCGGCGACGGGTTCGTGGAACAACGGTGACAAGGAGAAGTTCGGCCGCAACGCGAGCCCGACTCGTCCGCAGCCGACCACCTGGGATCAGCGTGGTCCTTCGGCGATCATCAAGTTCGAGGACACTCAGGTCTTCAACTCGAACTTCTTCCTCACCGGCGGCTACTCCAAGGTCGACGGCGGCTTCCAGCTCGCCTCGAAGGCCGTCAAGGCCTCCGGCCTGGGCGTCAACGGCGCCCCGATGTCCTATCGTGACGACTTCGGCGTCTGGCAGGGCTCCTTCTGGAGCGGCGGCTCGGCCCGTCCGTCCGAGGAGTTCAAGGCCGACGGCTCGTACTTCTTCAACACCGGCAACGTGAGCCACGAGCTCAAGTTCGGTGCCCGCATGCGCGAGTTCGATCGTGCGAGCCGCTTCGAGTGGTCGAACGAGAATGCCTGGGCCGTCAACGTCGGCAACGGCTTCAACGGCTCGCTACTCTTCACGCAGCGCGGCTTCAACCCAGCGGTCAATCAGGAGTACACCTCGGCCTGGGTCCAGGACACCATCTCCTCGGGCAACCTGACGATCAACGCGGGACTCCGCTACGACCTTCAGGAAGGTACGAACCAGGCGGTCACGGCTGACGCCAACTTCTGGTTCCCGAACATCCATCCGTCCGTTACCTTCAACGGCTCGGACGCCGGCTTCGACTGGACGACGATCTCGCCGCGCGTCGGCGTGACCTACGCTCTGGGTGAGGAGCGCAAGACCCTCCTACGGGCCAGCTTCTCTCAGTTCCCCGAGCAGCTCCAGACCGGCGACGTCGACCGCATCAACCCGGCGGGCGCCACCTACACGACGCTCTACTGGTACGACACGGACGGCTCCGGTGACTTCAACGGCTCGACCCTGGCCGGCAACGGTCCGGATCAGGTCGTGATCATCGGCACCTCGGGCTGGAGCCAATCCAATCCGACGGCTCTGGTGAGCCCGAACGTCAACGACCCGGGTCTCGATCCGGAGATGACCGACGAGCTCATCCTCGGCGTCGAGCACGCCCTGCTGCCCGAGTTCGTGGTCGGTGCCCAGCTCACCTATCGCAACATCAGCGACGTCAAGGAGACGGTCGCATTCGTCGACGACAACGGCACCACCCGTCTCGTCCGACGCAGCGACTACATTCCCGACGGCGGCGCGGCGACCGGCACGCTTCCCGACGGCACGCCGTACAACGTACAGCCGTGGACCCTGAACACGGGCGCCGGCCTGAGCTACAGCGGTGGCGCACTGCTGCGCAACGGCGATCGCGAGCGTGAGTACCAGGGCATCAACATCAACTTCACCAAGCGCCTGTCCAACCAGTGGATGCTGCGCGGCTACTTCCAGAACGGCGAAGCCGAGTGGGACGTGCCCGCCAGCCACCTGGCCAACCAGAGCCCCAACGTCTGCGAGGACTCGGCGACCTTCGGTTGCTCGGGCGCCGGCGGTGGCAGCATCGACGGTGGCGTCTACGCCGTCCAGGCGGCAGGCTCGGGTGCGAAGGCCGACGTCTGGATCCAGAGCAGCTGGCAGTTCAACGTCAACGGCATGTACCAGGTTGCCCCGGATCGTCCGTGGGGCTTCAACGTCGCCGCCAATGTCTTCGGTCGCGAGGGTTACCCGCTGCCCTACTTCCTCGACATCACGACGTCGGACGGGCAGGCACGCGACATCCTCGCCGTCAACAACGTCGACGACATTCGCGTGGACGACATCCTCACGGTGGACCTGCGTCTCGACAAGGAGTTTGCCGCTTCGGGCAACGTGAGCTTCACGCTCGGCCTGGACGCGTTCAACCTGCTCAACGAGAACTCCACCATGCAGCGCGAGCGCAAGCTCCTGGCCGGCACCGCCGACTACCTCAAGGAGACCTTGAGCCCGCGTATCTGGCGCCTCAGCGCGCGCCTCAACTGGAAGTAGCTCTCAGCTACGACCTTCACTTCGACCGGGGGCGCAAGCCCCCGGTTTTTGTTGGGCAACCTCTTACGACCAGCGCGCCCTGGATGGTCGTACAGGTCCCCCTCCCGCGGCCTCACCCGACCATGCCCCACGGTCGGGGGACCTGCACGACCCGCGGGCGCGCTTCCGAGTGCAGTCCCAGAATCGGTCCTAGCCGCCGGTGGAACCCTGCCTCGAGCATAGAGGTGAGCACCTTCGAAGGTCCTCGGCCACCGGGAGAGAGGCGCGCTCGACAGCCCGGGGAAGGTTGCGAGGCTGCGCCTGCCGGCACCGGTCTGTGCAGGAGCCGAGAGACGAGACTGGAGGTAGGAGCGCCCCTCTGGCGGGAGGGCATCCCAGAGCGTGGGGCATGGTTGGGTGAGGCCACGCGACGGGATGCCACTCCCGCGCCTACGGGCGCGGCCGCAGTCGCCGCCACGGCCGGTCAGGTCGACGCGGCTTGGGCCTTCTTGGTCCAGTAGCGGGCGATACCGTCCACCGACATGTGGCGCGGATTGAGCTTCTCCTCTCCCCTCAGGAGCTCGGGATTCGCCCCCTCCTCGGTCGCCACGCCCACCATCCACTCGCGGTAGCGCTCGATCATCTCGTCGCGCTCGACGCCCGCCTCGAGCATCTCCCGGACCGTCGCCGCCGAGCGTTCGATCAAGCTCTCGATCCGGTCGATCTCCTCGGCGACGTCCGAGCGTGGACCGAAGTGCGTGCGGTAGATGGTCGCGAACTCTTCGCTCCGGAGCCGCTGGAGCGTCGCCTTCCAGAGCTCGAGGTTGAACTCCGGCGGCGGTGCCGGCAGGTCCAGCCAGGGGATCGAGCCGCCGCGGATGCCCATCGAGTCGCCGACGAAAGCGACGTCTCCGAGCCGGTAGACGTGGTGGTGGCTGGCATGCCCCGGGGTCTCGATCGCGCGGATCTCGAGGCCTGCCGCCTCGACGACGTCGCCGTCCGAGAGAGCGCGCACGTTCTCCGCGGGAGCCGGCAGGATCTCGCCCCACAGAGTGTTCATCCGGTCGCCGTAGATGCGCGTGGCGCTGCTGATCAGTCTCGATGGATCGATCAGGTGCGGCGCTCCGACCTGGTGCACGCAGACCGTCGACCCCTGCTGCGCCCACCAGCCGGCGGCACCCGCGTGGTCGAAGTGGATGTGGGTCAAGAAGACGAAATCGATATCCGCCGGAGTCAGTCCGTGACGCTCCAGCCCCGCGACCAGCGCCGGTCGTGTCGACTCGGGGCCGGTCTCGACCAGAAGGTGTCCCTCGGGGGCGAAGACCAGGAACGAGGCGATCAGCCCGGGGTGGCCCTGGAACTCGAGGTCGAGCGGCTCGATTCTCGGCGTCATGAACGCAGAAGACTACTTCAGATCAGCGTCCGGAGGTCGTCCTCGCTCATGCGGGGCAGGGCGTTGAACGACTTGAGCGCGATCGAAGAGCCCGAGAAGACGAGCTCGGTGACGGCGATGTTCTGCACGATCCACGAAAGCTCCATCATGCGTGCATCGTCGAGGTCGAGAGCGTGCCCGGCGGCGACCCCCACCGGGCCGCTCGAGGTGATCACGGCGATCGTCTCGCCACGTCCCGTGCTCGCGATCAGACGCTCGAGTGCCGCTGAGACCCGGGCCCGGAACTCCGCCCACGGCTCGAACTCCGTCCCGTCCAGCGACAGGCGCTCGGCCACCCAGAGGCGCGTGATGTGCTTGTAGAGCTCGAAGTAGGCCCGCAGCGCTTCGCCCTCGCCACCGCTCTGCGAGATCTCGGCCCGCTCCCGTACCCAGTCGTCCTGTTCCGCGAGGATCGGAATGGAGTGCATGACGACCGCGAACGCTTCGTGCTCGTCCCAGCCCTCGAGGAGGGTCGGCTGCGGCCAGCCCTCGATCTCGGCGGCCAGGGTCTCGGCGGTCTCACGGTGCCGCCGGCGCGGTCCGATCAGCACGGCGTCGGGAACCAGCCCTTCCGCGGCCCACTGCTCGGCGAGCGCGCGGGCCTGCCGGAACCCGCGCTCCGAGAGCCGGTCGTAGTCGCCCGTGCCCGCCGACGCCTGGCCGTGGCGGACGATCAGCAGGCGGCTCAGCTGCCGATCTCCATGATGCCGTCGTCGGGAAAGAGGGAGCGTCGGAAGCGGCGCATGCCCCGCAGCCAGCGGTCGTAGTCGCTCGCCTTGTTGCGGAAGTACTTGGCGACGCTCGGATGCGGCAAGATCAAGAAGCTCTCCTCTTCGAGGGCCGCCAGGGTCACCTCGGCGACCTCGGAGGTCGAGAGCACGCCGTCGGCGGAGGCGGCCTTCTCGGGAGCGTCGCTCCCGAGGCCCGCATAGAGGTTGGTTCGCACCGCCTGGGGACAGAGGACCGAGACGCCGATCCCCTGCTCGCCGTGGGTGATCGCCAGGGCCTCGGCGAATCCGAGAGCCGCGTGCTTGGTCGTCGAGTAGACGGCGTCGCCGATCTGGTTGAGCAGCCCCGCGGCCGAGACCGTGTGCAGGAAGTAGCCGCCGCCGCGCGCGATCATCCCCGGGAGGAGCGCTCGCACCGCCCAGACGTGGGCCATCACGTTGATCCGCCAGGCCCGGTCCCAGTTGGCGTCGCTCTGCGAGGCCGCCGTCCACCCCGGCTCGTCCGAGAACGCGACACCGGCGTTGGAGCACATGAGATCGACCGGGCCGAGAGTCTCCTCGGTTCGGCGCACCGCTTCCGCAACCCCCTCTTCGGTCGAGACGTCGCAGCCCATGCCGAGGCCGGCGACCTCGGCGGCCAGCGCGGTGGCGCCCTCGGCATCGAGATCGGCGACCGCGATCCCCCTGGCGCCCTCTCGATGGAACGCCTCGACGAGGGCACGGCCGATCCCGTGAGCCCCGCCCGTGACCAGGACGACCTTGCCGGCGACCTTCATTCGGTCATTCGACCACGAACATCGTGATCGTCTCTGCCACCAGGGCGGGCTTGCGCTCGCCGCGCACCTCGATGCGCGCCTCGGCGGTCACCACGATCCGACCCAGCCGCTCGCTCGCACTCAACACCTTCCATCGGAGCCGGACGTCGTTGCCGACCATCACCGGACGTGGAAAGCGGACCTTGTTGAGGCCGTAGTTGAAGGCCATCTTGAGGCGCTCCGGGTAGGGCACGATGTCCCTGGACAGATGCGGCAGCAGGGCGAGCGTGAGGAAGCCGTGAGCGACCGTACCGCCCAGTTCGGTCGCCGCGGCACGCTCCGGATCGACGTGGATGAACTGATGGTCGAGCGTCGCGTCGGCGAAACGATCGACTCTTTCCTGGTCGATCGTCATCCACTCGCTCGGCTCGGTCTCCCAGCCCCTCATGGCGAGGAGCTCCTCTTTGGTGACGATCGGCATCGCAGAGATCAAATCCTAGTACGGAACGCACCTACGGAGGAGCTCCGCCGCTACGACAGCGCCTCTCTCAACACCTCCGCGGGGTGCAGCGCCCTGCGGTCGGTCCCGTGCTCGATCTGTTGCCGGCAGCTGAAGCCCGCAGCGACGATCAGGGTGTCGGGCCTGGCCTCGCGGACCGCCGGCAAGAGCCGCCGCTCCGCCATCTGGAGCGACAGCGCGTAGTGCTCGCTCTCGTAGCCGAAGGAGCCGGCCATGCCGCAACAGCCCGAGTCGATCTCGCGAACGGTGTAGTTCGGAGGCAGGCTCAGCGCCCTGTGAGCCGCACCCGTCCCCACGAGCGCTTTCTGATGACAGTGCCCGTGCAGGAGGATCTCGCGCTCGTCCTTGGTGAAGGTGCCCGAGAGACCACCCTCGCGCGCACGATCCGACAGGAACTCCTCGAGCGTGACCGCGACTTCGGCCACCCGGCGGGCCTCGGCGTCATCGGGCAGCAGGTAGAGGTATTCATCTCGCAGCGTCAGGATGCAGCTGGGCTCCAGCCCGACGATCGGGACCCCCGCGCTCGCGAGTGGCGCCAGACGCCGCACCGCCTCTCGGGCGACCTGCCGCGCCTCGCCGACCAGGCCTTTCGAGATGAGCGGCCGGCCACAGCAGCGATGCCCCGGAAGCTCCACCGAGCACCCGATCGCCTCGAGCAGCTCGACCGCGGCCCGGGCTACCCGCGGGTGGTTGTAGGTGGTGAAGGTGTCGTTGAAGAGCGCCACGCGATCCCCGGCAGGCCGAGGACGCGACCGGAGCCAACGATCGAACGGTCGCCGTGCAAGCTCCGGCAGGGGCCTTCGGGGGCTCACGCCGGCCCGCGCGAGGAGGGCTCGGCCGAGGCCACTCCGCATGACGGCGTTCGACAGCGGCGCCTTCCAGCCACTACCCCAGCGATTGAGAGAGGCCACGTTGGCGAAGAGACGGCTGCGCAGCGGGACTCCGTGTCGGGCCTGGTACTGCGCCAGGAACTCGAACTTGAGCTTGGCCATGTCGACTGACGACGGACACTCGGCCTTGCACGCCTTGCACTCGACGCAGAGATCCATGACCTCGTGCATCCGCCGGCTGGTGAGCTCCTCGACCGGTAGCGCCCCGGAGAGGGCCGCTCTCATGGCGTTGGCGCGGCCACGCGTGCTGTGCTCCTCCTCGCGGGTCGCCATGAAGCTCGGACACATGGTGCCCGAGCCCTTGCGGCAGACCCCGGCCCCGTTGCACATCTCGATGGCGCGATCGAACCCCTGCTCGGCGCCGAAGTCGAGTTTCGTCTCGACCTCGCGAGCTCGGTAGCCCTCACCGAACCGGAGGTTCTCGGTCATGGCGGGGGCGTCGACCACGTTGCCGGGGTTGAAGATGCCGTGCCGATCGAAGATGCCCTTGACCTTGCGATAGAGCTCGTAGAGCTCGGGGCCGAAGAAGCGCTCGTTGATCCAACTGCGCGCCCGACCATCGCCGTGCTCACTCGACAGAGCTCCACCGTAGCCGTGGAGAAGCTCGACCGAGAAGTCGAGGATCTCGGGCATCTTGGCGACCTCCGAGGCGCTCTTGGTATTGATCAACGGTCGGATGTGAATACAGCCGGCGCTGGCGTGGGCGTAGTAGGCGACGTCGGTGCCCAGTCCGTTGCAGAACTCCTCGATCCTGCGCACGTACTCGGCGAGGTGCTCCACGGGCACGGCGGCGTCCTCGATGAACGGGATCGGCTTGTGGTCGCCACGGATGCTCATCAGCAGACCGAGGGCGACCTTGCGCACCGTCCAGACGTTCTGCTGACTCACCGGATCGAGCACCGGCACCAGACCCGAGACCCGCACCCGGGCGCGACGCAGGATGACCTTCAGGTGATCGATCCGGCCCCGCAGGCCGATCTCGCTGCGGCCGTGGAACTCGGTGATCAGCAGGCAGTTTGGATCGCCTTCGACGAAGGTCTCGAGCAAGCGCGCGTACTTCGGCACGCCGCGACAGAGCGAAAGGCCCATCTGATCGAGAAGCTCGACCGCCGCCGGCTCCGACTCGAGGATGATCGGTACCGCCGAGAGCGCCTCCTCGAGACTCGAGAAGTGCAGGAGGGCCAGGCCCGTGACCTCGGGGACCGGAACGAGATTGAGCGTCACGTCCTCGATCAGCGCCAGGGTCCCCTCGCTACCGCAGATCAGACGCGCCAGATTGAAGCTCGAGTCCTGCGGCACCCGATACGAGACTCCGTCCACGAATCGGTCGAGGTTGTAGCCGCCGCATCGCCGCCAGTGCCTGGGCGTCCCGGAGCGGACCACCGCCCGGTTCTCGGGGTCCGAGACCAGAGCGATCATGCGGCGATAGATCTCGCCTTCGAGACCGCCTCGGCGGCCGCGCTCGGAGAGATTCTCGCGCTCGAACGGCCGCAGGTGTGCACGGCTACCGTCGGCGAGGATGACGTTCGCTTCGAGCACGTGATCGGCGGTCATGCCGTAGAGGATGGAGTGGCTACCGGTCGAGTTGTTCGAAACGATGCCGCCCATCGCGGCCCGATCGCTGCTCGCGGGATCGGGCCCGAACTGCAGTGCGTGGGGCCGAAGCCGACGATTGAGCTCGTCGAGGACGATCCCCGGCTCGACCCGTACGCGACGGCGCTCGGGATCGATCTCGAGAATGCCGTCGAGGTGCCTGGACATGTCGATGACCAGCGCCTCGTTGACCGCCTGGCCGGCCAGGCTGCTGCCTGACGTACGGGGCAAGAGCGGCAGCTTGTGCTTGGCCGCGACCTCGACCGCCGCGTGCAGGTCCTCCCGCGATCGCGGCAGGAGAACCCCGTAGGGCTCGACCTGGAAAATGCTGGCGTCGGTGCTGTAGAAGACGCGGCTGTAGGGATCGGTTCGAAGATCGCACCGGACGCGAGACTCGAGCTCGGCGAGCGCCTCGCGAACGCCCTCCGGTTCGCTCCGCGCTTCCTCGCGTCTTCTCCTGCTCATGGAACCGTCCGCTAGCCGAAGAGCCGGTCGATGCGCCCGAGCTCGATGGCGCGCGCCGCCATCTCGCCGCACGCGCGCACCCCCACGCCGAGCTGGGCAAACCTCGGGTCCTGCGTGTGACCGGCTCGGTACCGATAGTAGATCTGTTGAATGATGACGGCGATCTTGAACAACCCGTAGACGTAGTAGAAGACCAGATCTCCGAGGTCGCGGCCGCTTCGCTCGGCGTAGAGCGCCGCGACCTCCGATCGGCTCGGGTTGCCGGGCGCCGTCGTCGGACTGAGCTCGAGCGCCCGAATCTCAGGTGGATCGTCGGCATCGATCCAGTAGCCGAGCGTCGTGCCGAGGTCCATGCGTGGATCCCCCAGGGTGGCCATCTCCCAGTCGAGAACCGCCTTCACCCGCGAGAGCTCCTCGGGGTCGAGCACCAGATTGTCGTACTTGAAGTCGTTGTGAATGAGGCAGCCGCCTGTCTCTTCAGGCATGTGATCGGCCAGCCAGCCGGCCGCGGCCTCGATCTCGGGTACGTCGTCGGTACGCGCCTTCGCGTAGCGCTTCGTCCATCCTCTGACCTGTCGCTCTACGTAGCCCTCCGGGTTCCCCAGGTCCCCCAGGCCGACGGCTCCGGGCTCGACCGAGTGAAGCTCGACCAGGGTGTCGACGAGGGCCTCTCCGATGCCCCGCATCGTCGGGGCGTCCGGAACCTCCTCCGGCGACATGCGCGGCCGCAGGATCACCCCTTCGACTCGCTCCATCAGGTAGAAGGGAGCGCCCAGGACGCTCTCGTCGTCACAGTGGGCCACCGGTCGAGGCACCTTCCCGTAGGCCTCGGACAGGCCGGACAGGACACGGAACTCGCGCCCCATGTCGTGCGCGGAGCGCACCTTGGAGCCGAACGGGGGCCGCCGCAAAACCAGCTCCCGCTCACCGAAGCGAATCAGGTAGGTGAGATTCGAGAAGCCCGCCGGAAATTGCTCGATCTCCAGCTCGCCCGTGGTCTCCGGGAGGCGCGCGCTCAGAAAGGCTCGCAGGCGCTCACGGTCGAGCTCCTCGCCTCTCCTGACCGGGTGCGCACTGTCCAGCATCTCGGAGACAGGATACTCAACCCCCGCCCGGACCGAATTCAGTATCCTGTCGCCGAGCCATGGACTTCGCACCGCAGGCGAGCCTCGAGCCGGTTCTCGAGGCGATCGACGAGTTCGTTCGCGAGCAGCTGATACCCCTCGAGCCGCGCTTCCTCTCCGAGCCGTTCACGGCCTTGCTGCCAGAGCTCGAAGCGAAGCGAGACCTCGTTCGGGAGCGCGGGCTGTGGGCACCGGGTCACCCGGAGGAGCTCGGTGGCATGGGGCTCGGTCTGGTCGAGCTCGGCCTGATTTCCGAGGCGGTCGGGCGATCGCCGCTCGGTCACTACGTCTTCGGCATGCACGCTCCGGACGCCGGGAACGTCGAGGTTCTGCACCGGTACGGCACCGCCGAGCAGCGCGAGCGTTGGCTCGCTCCACTCGTCGCGGGGAAGATCCGCAGCTGCTTTTCGATGACCGAGCCGGAGTTGCCGGGCTCGAACCCGGTCATGCTCGCGACCTCCGCCGAGCTCGAGGGCGACGAGTGGGTGATCAACGGGCGCAAGTGGTACACCACGGCCGCCGACGGTGCCGCGTTCGCGATCGTCATGGCGGTCACCGAGCCGGAGGCCAAGCCGCACCAGCGGGCGAGCATGATTCTCGTGCCGACCGACGCCCCCGGCTTCGAGCTGGTGCGGAACATCCCGGTCATGGGCCACGCCGGCGAGGACTACTTCAGCCACGCGGAGATCGTCTACTCCGACTGCCGCGTGCCGGCGTCGAGCCTGTTGGGTGACCGCGGCAGCGGCTTCGCCATCGCCCAGGAGCGCCTCGGGCCGGGTCGCATCCACCACTGCATGCGCTGGTTGGGGATCTGCCGGCGAGCCTTCGACCTGATGTGTGAACGTGCCCTCGAGCGAACCATCGCCCCCGACCGCAAGCTCGCCGACAAGGAGATCGTCCAGGCCTGGATCGCCGAGTCACACGCCGAGATCGAAGCGGCTCGCATGCTGACGCTCGAGACCGCCTGGCGAATCGACCGCGACGGCTGGCGTGCGGCGCGCCAGAACGTCTCCGCGATCAAGTTCCTGGTCGCGGGAACGCTGCAGCGAGTCATCGACCGCGCCCTGCAGGTACACGGTGCTCTGGGCATGACCGACGACACCCTCCTGGCGTTCTACTACCGCGAGGAGCGCGCGGCGCGGATCTACGACGGACCCGATGAGGTCCACAAGCTGTCGCTGGCGCGCTCGCTGCTCAGGGATCGCGAGCGCTAGTCAACCCTCAGCGGTCAGGCAATGCAGAACCGCGCCGTGGAGCTTGCCGTTCGTGGCGAGAGCCTCGGGCGAGGTGTGGGTCGCCTTGCCGCTCCAGTCGGTGAACGTACCTCCGGCCTCGGTCACCACCGGCATGAGCGCGGCCGTGTCCCAGATGCTCATGATCGGGTCGACAACTACGTCGACGCGGCCGGTCGCCAGGAGAAGGTAGCCGTAGGCGTCGGCCCAACCGCGGTCGGTCTTGCAGCGATCGCGCAGGCGCTTGTAGTGGGCTTCGCGGCCATGGGTCGCCATCAGGTGGGAGCTGGTCGTCGAGAGGCGCGCCTCGCCCAGCTTCTCGGTCTTGGACACCCGTGCGGGATCGCCATTCCACCAAGCGCGCTGCCCCTTCGCCGCGTAGACGACCTCGCCCAGCGCCGGTGCGTTGATGACCCCCAGCACCATCTCGCCCTCCCACTCGAGACCGATCAGATTCGTGAAGAGGGGGACGCCGGAGATGAACGAGAACGTTCCGTCGATCGGATCGACGATCCAGCGCGCCGGGTCGGTGCCCTCCTTCTCGCCGAACTCCTCACCCAGGATTCCGTGCGAGGGAAACGCCTTCTCGATCCGTAGGCGCAGGATCTCCTCGGCGCCCCGGTCGGCGATGGTCACCGGCGTCCGGTCCTCCTTGAGCTCGTACCCAGAAAGCTGCAGGAAGTGCTGCATGGTGAATCGTCCCGCGGCCTCGGCGGCGTCGACGGCGAAGTCGAGGGCTTCTTCGAGCTGTTGCGCGTCCATCAAGATCCTCCAGTGAGCAAGGTCCGGACGATCACGTATCCGAGCGCACCGGGCAGCAGAGCGTAGTACAAGAAGGGCAGCAGGGTGAGCCGGATCACGGATCCCTCGCGGCCGAGGAGACCCACCACCGCCGACGCGGCCACGACGTTGTGGACGCAGATCATGTTGCCGGCAGCGCCGCCGACCGCCTGCAAGGCCACCGTCCAGCCGGGATCGACGCCGATGCGCTGGCCGACGTCGAACTGAAAGAGCGAGAACATCATGTTGCTCACGGTGTTGCTGCCCGCCACGAAGGCACCCAGGCCGCCGATGAAGGGCGCGAAGAGCGGCCACGCCGAGCCCGCCAGTGCGGCGACCCCGCCCGCGAGCACCAACGGCATCGACGGCAAGCCGCTCGCTCCCCCACCGGAGTGAATGAAGATCTGCACCATCGGAACGGTGAAGACCAGTGCGATCGACGCCCGAGCCGCGGTGGTGAGCGACGTCCGCCAGGCCCTCCGGTAGGCATCGAAGTCGACCCGGTGGAGCGCCCACGTCGCCAGCGAGACGATCACGAAGATCGATCCGGGCAGGTAAAGGGGCTGTATCCGGTTCGAGATCTCGGTGCCCAGGATCGCCGGCAGGCTCAACTCGGCGGCCTTCAGCCAGTCGCCGAACGGCAGCGAGCGCAGCCGCGTCACGACCAGGAGCAGAGCCACGAGCACATAGGGCATCCAGGCGAGCATCGGCGCGATCGTCCGCTTCGGCGAGTCCGAGGCACCGGGCATCGCTCCGGGCTCTGGGCTCCAGGCGCCGGGCCACTCTTCGCGACCCTCGAAGTCCCAGCTCTCCCGCGGGACCAGGAAGCGGCGCCGCGCCGCGCTCACGACGATCGCGAGCCCGACCAATCCACCGATCAGCGAGGGGAACTCCGGCCCCAGCCACCTCGCTGCCGCCAGATACGGCAGGGTCATCGAGATCGACGCGAAGAGCGCGAACCTCCAGGCCCGCAAGCCCGGAACGAACGAGCGCTCGGCACCGAAGAACCGGGTCAGGAACGACACCAGGATCAGCGGTACCAGGAATCCGGCAACCGTGTGCAGGAGGGCGACGCGCAGTCCGATCTCCGCCAGGAGCTCCGGGCGGTCGGCGAACCCCTGGGCGAGCGCCCACTCGTCGACGCCGGCGTCGGCGGCCAGGCCGGTTCCCACGCCGACCAGGATGGGAGTACCCGCGGCCCCGAACGAAACCGGGGTGCTCTGGATGATCATGCCCGCCATGACCGCACCGAGTGCAGGAAAGCCGAGGCCGACGAGGAGCGGCACGGCTACCGCCGCAGGCGTGCCGAAACCGGCCGCCCCTTCGATGAACGAGCCGAAGAGCCAGGCGATGACGATCACCTGGATGCGGCGATCGGGCGACACGCGGGTGAACCCCGATCGGATCGTTCGCAGACCGCCACTCTCGCGGAGCGTGTTGAGCAGCAGAATCGCGCCGAAGACGATGTAGAGGAGGACCGCCGCGACCACGAGGCCGTTGAGCGTCGCGGCGGCGACCTGAACCGGCGTGACCTTCCAGACGAACAGAGCCAGGGCGGCCGCCGTGAGGTAGGAGAGAGGCATCGCACGACTCGCCGGCCAGCGCAGACCGACCAGGAAGATCGCCACGACCAGGATCGGAGCGAGCGACAGAAGCGTCAGCATCGAGCTCACGAGAGAGCCCGCATTATGACGCGGTCGCGGTGCACCGACTGCGACGCGAAGTCGAATACTGGCGCGACTGACCGCTCGCTAGACCCGTGGCCCGCTCTCGGCGCGCTGCTCGGCGATCGAATGCCCGCACTCGCTCGAGTCGACGGATCGGACCGATCGAACGTAGACGGCCGTGCACCAGACCAGGATCCACATCAGACCAAAGCCAACCAGATCACGCAGAATCTTCATCGTCGTTCTCCCCTCACGTACGGCAGTCTCGTTGCCCGCGACTTCCTTACAACTGAAGCGTCCCGGCTCTGCTGTAAGGTCTTGGCGAGCGCCGAGACTGTCCCTGATCGAGGGACGTCTTGAGCCGAGCCGCAACCGCCCCCGCCCCCATGCTCTGGTCGAGTCGCCAGCAAGAGGAGACCTTTCGCGAGCTGCTGGCCGAGTTCTCGGCACCGCTGCGGCGCGTGGCGGCGAGCTACGAGGCCGATCCGAGCCTCCGTGAAGACCTCTTCCAGGAGATCTGCCTGGCGATCTGGAAGGCGTTACCGAAGTTTCGTGGCGAGTCGTCCCCGAAGACCTTCATCTACCGCATCGCCCACAACCGCGGATTGACCCACGGCTGGAGGGAGAGCCGGCTGCCCGGCGAGCTCGAGGAGCCCGACACCGTCGTCGACGCGTCGCCCTCGCCCGAGGCGGCGGCGAATCGATCGCAGCGCCGGACCCACCTGCTCGCGGCGATTCGGCGGCTGCCACTCGGCCAGCGACAGGTACTCACACTCAGGCTCGAGGGTCTCTCGTTTCGCGAGATCGCGGAGATCACCGGCCTGACCGAGAACAACGTGACCGTTCGAGCCAGCCGCGCGCGCAAGGCGCTCAAAGGGCTCCTGAAGGAGACACGACCATGACCCGCGACCGAGACCCGCTTCAAGACCCCGAGGGAGACGAGCTCGAGCTCTGGGCCGACGTCTGGCAGACGCCGACGCCGGAGCCATTGCCTTCGCTGGCGAAGCTCCGGCGCCGGGCTCGACGCTGGGTCTGGCTCGCGATCGGCCAGTGGCTCTTCGGAGCGATGGCGGTCACCGCCGTCACCTGGCTCGCCTGGCGCGATCCTCGGCCGACGCTGATCGCGGCGGCATTCGTGGTCTGGGCCTTCGTCCTCATCGAGCTCGTCTTCGATCTGCGTCTCCGCCGAGGCACCTGGGGTGCCACCGGGAGCACCACGAGCGACTACGTCGGACTCGTACGAAGGCAGCTCGTCTCGCGGCTCCGCGGGCTGCGTTTCGCGTGGGGGATCCTCGCCGCCGAGACGGCGTTCTTCGTCGCCTGGATTCCGTGGGTACTGAGCGAGCGCGGAGAGACCAGTCCCGAGGCCTACCTGCGCTCCTTCGGCTTCTTCACCGCTTGGATCGCGCTCTTCGTCGTGATCCTGATCCTGTGGCAGCGACGCACCCGGCGCGAGCTCGCCAGGTTCGAGCGCTCCCGCGAAGGGCTCGTCGGGCTGGACCGCGCCGCCTGATCAGACGCCCGAGCGGATGTGCATCACGTCGCCGTCCTGGGTGACGTAGTCCCTACCTTCCAGGCGCAGGATCCCCTCGTCGCGACAGGCGGCCAGCGACTCGAGCCGGAGGAGATCGTCCCAGCGCACGACCTCCGCGCGGATGAAGCCGCGCTCGAGATCCGAGTGGATGACCCCGGCAGCGGTGCGCGCGTTGGTGCCCTGCCGGATGGTCCACGCCCGCACCTCGTCGTCACCGACGGTGAAGAACGAGGCCAGGCCCAGGAGCTCGTAGCTCGCCCGGATGATCCGGTCGACGCTCGGCTCGGTGAGCCCCAGGTCCTCGAGGAACTCGGCCTGCTCCTCTTCGCCGAGGGCCGAGATCTCGGCCTCGATCGGCGCGCTCACGACGACTACCGAGGACGCGGTTCCCGAGGGGGTCACCTCCGGCGGCGAGCTCAGCTGCCCCTCGTCGACGTTGAGGGCGATCAGGAGGGGCTTGGCAGAGAGCAGCTGGAAGCCTCGCAATCGCTTCTCGTCTTCGGGCTCGAGCTCGATCTGTCGCAAGGGGATCTCCGAATCCAACGCCGGAAGGACGGTCTTTTCGAGCAGCTCCTTCTCGCGCTCCTCCTCGGGGCTCAGTCCGCGCTTCTTGGACTTCTCCAGGCGCTCGAGGCGACCACTCACCAGCTCGTGATCCGCGAGGATCAGCTCGAGGTCGAGGTTCTCTACGTCGCGCTGCGGATCGACGCTGCCGTCGGGGTGCAGCAGCTCCGGATCTTCGAACGCGCGCACCACATGGATGAGCGCGTCCACCTCTCTGAGCGCCGGCAGATCGAGGCTCTCCGCACCCTCTCCCTTCTTCACCCCGGGGATATCCACGTAGGTCACGGTCGCCGGAATGAACTTCTTGGGATTGAAGAGATCGCGCAGCCGGACGAGGCGATGGTCGGGAACCTCGGCGACTCCCACGTGCGTCTTCTTCGAGGTGGCGTACTTGTCCGTCTGCTGACTCGATCGGGTCAGCAGATTGAACAGGGTCGTCTTGCCCGCCTTGGCGAAACCGAGGATTCCGACTTTCATCCGAACGTCTCTACCGGGGGACGATTCTGTGAGGCCTCAGGGGGCGAGTCAACCGGCCCGAGTCGTCGACCTACCGGCTCGCGTCCACCAGCCCGTTGGCGCGCAGAAAGCTGGACATCAGCTCCCACAACCGCTCCTTGCGGTCGACCATGCGGTGATCGCCGTCGGCGAACAGATGGAGCTCGACCCCGGAGCCTTCGCACGCCGTCGTGAGCTCGACGACATCCCGCCAGTCCACGCGATCGTCGCGCTTTCCCTGGAGGAGCAGGCTGGGGGTTCGGAGCCTCTCGGCGAGGGCATCGTTCGGGTGACGGCGGAGGTCTTCCACGAAGTTCCAACCGATCTCCCAGGAACCGAGCTCGTTGGCGATCGTGGTCACCCCCTCCTCCTGCCAGCGCTCGAGCCCGTCGTCCCCCGCCCACCGCCGGAACGCCGCCTCTAGGCCGACGGCCGGGGCAATGTAGAGGCCGGCGGCCACCTCGTCCGGATGATGCGCCGAATACCACAGACCGGTCAGGCCGCCGAAGGACGACCCGAGAAGCACGAGCGGCAGCGGGTCGCGACTCGAGATCTCCCCGCAGACACACCCCAGGTCCGCGAGGTTCCGTGACAGGCAGAGGTCTCGCATCGAGCCCCCGGAGTTGCCGTGCCCCTGAAAGTCGAAGGACCAGAACTCGAGGCCCGCCGCAGTGGCACGCTCGCGGAAGAAGCTCGCCTTCTCGCCGTCCTGGCGCGAGCCGAAGCCATGCAGAAAGAGGACCCTCGCAGCGGGCGAGCCCTCGGCTGTCGCTCGGGTCACCTCCAGATGGGATCGAGCGCCAGGGTCTTGGGTCGGAATGCGCATTCTGGACGCCGAGTATCGCGGAACGATATCGCGGTTCAAACCCGCCTCCGCGCGTGACACAATCCCGCCCCATGCGAGCGACTATCAACACGGACAAGGGCTCGATCGAGCTCGATCTCCACGCAGACAAGACTCCGGTCACCGTCGCCAATTTCGTCAACCTGGCCCGGCGCGGTTTCTACGACGGCGTCACCTTCCACCGCGTGATCGCCAACTTCATGATCCAGGGCGGCGACCCGACCGGCACCGGCAGCGGCGGTCCCGGCTACCGCTTCGAGGACGAGTTCGACCCGTCGTTGAAGCATGACGGTCCGGGCGTCCTGTCGATGGCCAACGCGGGTCCCGGCACGAACGGCAGCCAGTTCTTCATCACCCACGTCCCCACCCCTCATCTCGACGGCAACCACTCGGTCTTCGGGCGGGTCACCGCCGGCCAGGACGTCGTGGACAGCATCGCCCAGGGCGATCGCATCCAGTCGGTCGTCGTCGAGGGCGACGTGGACGCGCTGCTCGAGAGCGTGAGCGACCGGGTCGCGGACTGGAACCGGGCGCTCGACGGCTAGCTGAGCGTCGCCAGCAGTACCGACTCGACCGCGGCCTTGCGGGCTCGGCTGACCCGGCATCTGCTGCCGTCGGTCAGCACGATGATCTGAGCGCCCTTCGGCAGGTGCTCGACCGCTACGACCTGGTCGATGCGCACGATCGCACCTCGGTGAATGCGGAGGAAGCGGCTCGGGTCGAGCTTCTCCTCGAGCTTGGCGAGCGAGATCCGTACCAGGTGCGAGCCCGAGGCCGTGTGCAGCCGCGAGTAGTAGTCGGCACTCTCGATCCAGATCAGGCTCGACACCCGAACGAGCTGCGAGCGCCCGCTGTGCCGAACTGGGATGGTGCGCAGGAAGCCGTCGTTCGTGGTCTCCTCGGCGGGATCGTCGAGGCCGGATACTTCGTGGGTGGCGCGGCGCAACAGGCCACTCAGTCGGTGCTCTCGGATGCGCTCCTTGACCCTCTCGACGGCGGCGAAGAAGCGCTCGTCCGAGAAGGGCTTCACCACGTAGTCGAACGCCTCGAGCTCGAACGCGTCGGCGGCGAACTCGCTGTAGGCGGTGAGAAAGACGACCGCCGGTCGCTCGCCGGCCGAGAGCTGCCGGACGACCTCGACACCGTTCATCTCCGGCATCTCGACGTCGATGAACGCCAGATCGGGACGCAGCTTGCGAATCAGCGCGAGCCCCGCCGAGCCGTCCACCGCCTCGCCGACGGTCTTGATCTGACGATCCCGGGTCAAGAGCTCACGAACCATCTCCCGAGCCAGGGGCTCGTCTTCGACGATCACTGCACGAAGTGCACTCATGAGGCGGCGCCCCCTTCCTGTGGAATGACGACTCTGGAAACCGTACCCCCACCCTCACGATTGAAGACCTCGAGTGAGGCCGACTGTGCTTCGTAGATCTTGAGGAGGCGCTCGCGCGTGTTCGAGAGTCCGACCCCCGCGTCCTCGTCGAGCTCGAAGTCCTCGGGGAGCCCCGGACCGTCGTCACTGACCGTCAGGACCAGGTCTCCATTCGACAACGCCGCCGAGATCTCCATCTCCACGCTGCCGCCGTTTCTGGCCAGCCCGTGTTGAATCGTGTTCTCCGCCAGCGGCTGGAGCAGCAGGAACGGGGTGCGGCTTTCCAGACACGCCTCGGGCACGTCGTAGGTGACCTGGAGCCGATCGGCGAAGCGCACCGTCTGCAGCTCGAGGTAGTTGCGCACGAAGTCCATCTCGTCGGCGAGCGATACGAGCGGTCCACCAGAGTGCTCGAGCGTCGAGCGCAGTAGCTCACTCAGCTTGAGCAGCATCTCGAGCGCCTTCTCGTTGCGGTTCGCCCGCACCTGTGCGGCGATGCTGTTGAGGCTGTTGAAGAGGAAGTGAGGCTGGATCTCGAGCCGGAGTGCCTGCAGCTGCGCTCGGGCCAGCTCGGCCTCCAGCTGGCTCGCGCGCACCTCGCGCCGCCGCGCCGCCCAGAAGCCGCCCACGCCGTAGCCGGTCGCCACCAGGACGCCGAAGACGACCGGTCCGACGGTCGCCCACGCACCCCAGGTCCGATCGAGCGCCTCCATGTAGGTATAGGTGGCGATCGGGATGTACGGCTGGAGGACCACCAGAGCGGCCGCACCGATCAGGAGCTGCAGACCGACGACCACGGCCGCGAAGCCCGCGAACTTCGCGAGCCAGAGCCGCGGCCGATCGGCCGGACGCAGAAAACCGATGCCACTCCGGAGGACCCACGGCGAAACGACCGCCCAGTAGCCCCACTGGATCCCCTGCCAGAGCCAGATGCGCCAGTAGTCGTGCCCATGGTCGAGCATCGAAAAGTAGATCTGGCTCGAAAAGAGCACCGCCGCGACCAGAGCTCCGGCGTAGGCGGCTCCGACCAGCCACCGCAGAGGTGGTAGTGCGGAAGCGTGGCGTCCATCCTTCAAGTTCGGCTCCTCACTGAACGTACGAACAGCATACGTAAGCGAGTTCACGTTAGCCAGCGGACGCCGTGGCAATCAACGTACGTGCAGCAGGTCGGGTGTCGGCTGCCGCGAAGTGCCGTGTACCTGCCGCGAACCGTCTCCCGAAGGACCAGCCATCCGCTCGCCGGCCTCCGGAGGTGGCTCCCTGCACTTCGGCTCTCGAGGCGGCAAAAGGGTTGCGCCGGGTCGTGCGGAGCGAGATTCTCCTGCCATGAAACATCGAGCAACCCTTCTCGAGCTCCTCCCTGCGGGCATCGGCCTGCTCGCCCTGATCCTCGCGACGAGCCTCCTCTCGAGCCCGGCGAGCTCCCAGCCGGCGCAGGCCGCGCCGATGCCGGCCTACGACGAGGAGGGCCGGTTGCTGCTGCCCGAGGACTGGCGTAGTTGGGTCTTCGTCGGCGCGTCTCTGGGCTTGAGCTACAGCGAGGGCACGGGGGGTATGGAGATGTTCCACGAGACCCTCCTCGAGCCGTCGGCCTACGAGCACTTCAAGGAGACCGGCGAGTTCCGAGACGGCACCATGCTCGTGCTCCTACTTCACGAGATCGGCGAGAACGCTCTACCCCAGCGCCAGGGACGCTTCGCCGGAGGTTTGGGTGGACTCGAGATGGCGGTCAAGGACTCGAGCCGGTCCAGCACCTGGAGCTACTACGGCTTCGGAGGCCGCGACGGTATTCGCGACCGCGCCACCGCCATCGGCTCGTCGGCGTGCAACGAGTGCCACACCGAGCACGCGGCCCACGACAATGTCTTTCTACAGTTCTACCCGCTCCTGGCGGAGGTCGCGCCCGAGGGCACCGTCTTCGCCTCGAACGGCGATAGACAGGCCGAGGAGGTCGTAGCGGCGGCTGCGACCGAGCCCACTGTTGCGGCCGAGTCCAGTGGACCACCGCTCGCCCTCGACGGGCTCGATCCGGTTCTGCTCACCGAGGGCCACGCCGAGCTCGGCAAGGCCGAGATCGTGGCCGAGCACAACGGCCTCGAGTACCGATTCGTGAGCGAGCCGACGCGGGCGAGGTTCGCCGGCGATCCCGAGCGCTACGGCATCCAGAACGACAGCTGTCCGGTGATCCCGGGGGTGCCCGTGAGCCCGAGCCTCTTCGCGGTTCACGAGGCCCGCATCTACGCGTTCGCTTCGCAGAACTGCGTCGACCAGTTCACCGCCGAGCCCGAGAGATACGTGCCGTCCTCCGACGGCGCCACGGCGTCGAGCCCCTAGCGACGGGCGCCAGCGCCGGGATAAACGCGCGATTGGCCTCCAGACGCCTCCCCTGCTATCATCAGCGCCCGGATGGTGACGGCGAAGGAGGGGAGATCCCCTCGCGGGCGCCGGCGCAGACGTCCCAGGAGAACGCGAACTCCCGGCGCCGCGACGCACCCGATCCCGCTCCATCGGCGAAGCAGTTCGCACTTCGCCGAGGAAGACCGTCAGCGCGGTGAAGCGCTCTGGCGTGAGGAGATGGTGCATCTCGACATCGACGGCGATCGCGCCTACGCGTCGGTCGACAGTCCCAACGGCGACGAGTCGCTGAGGGTCGGTCTCGACTGGCACCTGGTACCCAGCAAGCGCGCCCTACACGCCTTCTGCGAGTGTCGGCCATTCGCGGAGGGGGTCGCCTGCGCTCATCTGTGGGCGACCCTGTTGGCCGCCGGAGCCGCCGGAGACGAGCATCAGCCTCCGGGCAAGGACCGCGTCGGTCTCAGGCGAGATCGGTCCACAGCCTGGAAGGACCTCGAGCGAGACGGCAATCCGCTCACGGCCCATTCCGTCCCGGCAACCGCCAAGCACCGCTCCAAGCGGAAGCGATCCCGCAGCCGCAAGTCGGCCAAATCGACGGTCGATCTCTGGCGCTCCCAGCTCGACGCACTCAAGGCCGCGGTCGAGCCCGAAGAGACCACACCCCGAAAACGCGCAGCCAAGCGCAGCGACACCGATCGTTTCCGGTTTCTCATCAACAGCAGCCTCAGTGACCGCGAGAACGGCGTCGTCCTCGACGTCTTCGCGACCCGCCCGGGGAGCACCGAATCCTCGCCGAAGCTGCAGCGCGTCGGTATCGAGACCCAGGACCTGACACACCTCTTGCGGGAGACGATGCCGGAGGAGAGCCAGCTCGACGCGCCCTCCCTGATCACGGTGATCGCTCCGGAAACGTCGACCCGCGGCGCGCGCTCGCGTTCCGGCAGGCGCCCCACGCGCCGAGCCGATCAGGTTCGCCGTTTCCGGCTGCCGCCCGATCTCCAGGAGGTCCTGATCCCGGCGCTCGGCGCGAAGGGACTGCTCGGCTGGTGGGAGGGTCGCCCAAGGGCGATGCGCCACCTGGTTCGATGGGAGGACGGGCCGCCTTGGCAGCTCGCCCTCCGGCTGGAGACCGGTGCACGCTCGGCCCGGATCGAGGCCCGGTGGGTGCGTGAAGGTGCGGCACTCCACCTGAGCGAGGCGACCCTCGTGCTGCCCTCGTTCATCCTCTTCAAGAACGTGCTGGCTCCGCTGGAGCTCTCGAGCCCGCTCGAGGCCCTCTGGATTCAGGTCCTGCGCGAGACCGGCGACATCGTCGTGCCGGACGAAGACCTCGGTGAGGCCTTCACCTCGCTGGTCGAGATCCCCGGCCTGCCCCGCATCGACGGGCCTCAAGAGTTTCAGATCACCAAGGAGGACTCGGATCTCCGGCCGCGGCTGGTGCTCGAGTCCGACGTACTGCCGAACGCTCCCCTTCTGGCCAAGCAGTCGTTCATCTACGGCTCGGTCGAGGTGAGTGCCGAAGACCCCAATCCGGCGGTCGTCGATTGGAAGCAGCAGACCTACGTCCAGCGTGACCTCGACGCGGAGCACAGCGCTCTGCTCCGCCTGCTCGAGGCGGGAGCGCGCCCCATGCCCGCCGGCGGGGATCACGCCTTGCAGGTCGCCCAGGCCGACCTGCCACTGGTGGTCGAGCCGCTTCTGGCGGAGGGCTGGGACGTCGAGGTTCGTGGCATCTCCCTGAGCCTGCCTGGAACCCCCAGCATGCAGGTCGAGAACAAGACCGACTGGTTCGAGATCTCGGGCGACACCGATTTCCGCGGCAACAAGGTGGAGCTCAAGAAGATCCTGGAGGCGGTCTCGTCAGGCGATCGCTTCATCGACCTCGGCGATGGCACCAAGGGTCTCCTCCCGGCGGCGTGGATGGAGAACTTCGACTCGCTCTCGAAACTCGCCCACGAAAGCGAAGAGGACGAGGGCAAGCTTCGGTTCCTACCCTCGCAGGCGCTGCTGGTCGACGTACTCCTGAACGCCATGCCGCCCACCGACCTGGATGGCTCGTTCACCCGTCTGCGCGAGAAGCTCGGCTCGTTCGAGAGCATCAAGCCGCAGAAGGAGCCGCGAGGGTTCAAGGGCGAGCTCCGCGGCTACCAGCGCGAGGGCCTGGCCTGGCTCACCTTCTTGCGCGAGTTCGGACTCGGCGGTGTGCTGGCGGACGACATGGGGCTGGGCAAGACCGTCCAGGTGCTTGCGCTCCTCAAAGGGAATCGCACCAAGGCGAAGACCACCGGTCTGCCCTCCCTGGTGCTGGCGCCGCGGAGTCTGGTCTACAACTGGATCGACGAGGCCGCGCGCTTCACGCCCCGGCTCAAGATCGTGGAGTATCGCGGGCCCGGACGCTTCGCGCTTCAGGAGAAGTTCTCGGACTACGACATCATCGTCACGACCTACGGCACCCTCCGCCGGGACATCGATTTCCTGGCCACGGTCGAGTTCGACACGTTGATTCTCGATGAGGCGCAGGCGATCAAGAACCGCGACTCCCTGTCGGCCAAGGCGTGCCGCCTGCTCAAGGCGCGGAACCGGCTGGCACTGACAGGTACGCCGATCGAGAACCACCTGGGCGAGCTCGGCTCGATCTTCGAGATCCTGAACCCTGGGCTCCTCGGCAGCTTGCCGAAGCTCGAGGTTCTGGGCTCCAGCCGGACCGCCAGCGAGCAGGAGCTCAAACTCGTCGCCGACGGCATCCGCCCCTTCATCCTGCGCCGCACGAAGACCGAGGTGCTCAAGGACCTGCCGCCGAAGACCGAGCAGATTCTCTACTGCTCGCTGCACCAGGAGCAGCAGGAGATCTACGACAAGCTCCGCCTCGCCTATCAGGGGACGCTGCTCGGCGAGATCGAGGGCTCGAAGAAGAAGGGCAACACCATCCAGGTCCTCGAGGCTCTGCTGCGTCTGCGTCAGGTGGCATCGCATCCGGGCCTGGTCGATCCCGAGTGGGAGAGCGCCGGCAGCGCCAAGCTCGACGCGCTCTTCGATCAGGTCGCCGAGGTGCTCGACGAAGGGCACAAGGTCATCGTCTTCTCACAGTTCACCAAGCTCCTGGCGTATGTGCGCAAGGAGCTCGACGAGCGCGGCGACACCTACGCCTACCTCGACGGGCAGACCGGCGATCGAGGCGCGGTGGTCGAGCGCTTCCAGACCGACCCCGACTGCAACCTCTTCCTGATCAGCCTCAAGGCCGGCGGTCTCGGTCTGAACCTGACCGCGGCCGGTTACGTCTTTCTGCTCGACCCCTGGTGGAACCCCGCGGTCGAGGCCCAGGCGATCGATCGTGCCCACCGCATCGGTCAGACCCAGCCGGTTTTCGCCTACCGGATGATCGCGCGCGGCACCGTCGAGGAGAAGATCCTCGATCTGCAGGACACGAAGCGCAAGCTGGTCGACGCCGTCCTCGGCGGCGAGGAGCACTCGATGCCGAGTCTCACCGCCGACGACCTACGAATGCTGCTGTCGTAGGGGCGGGGCTTGACCCCGCCCGTCTGCCCGGGTGTAGGGGCGGGGCTCGACCCCGCCCATTCGCGAGGGGGCAAGCCCCTCGCCTACGTTTCCGCGCGTGTTGGGGCGGGCCACCGCCTACGTCTGCCTGCTGTAGGGGCGGGGCTTGACCCCGCCCGTTCGCGAGGGGGCAAGCCCCTCGCCTACGATTCCGCGCGTGTTGGGGCGGGCCACCGCCAACGTCTGCCTGCTGTAGGGGCGGGGCTTGACCCCTCCCGTTCGCGAGGGGGCAAGCCCCTCGCCTACATTCCGGAGCTGAACAACCAACCCACGTAGCCGAAATAGAGCGCCACCAGGATCGCCCCTTCCCATGCCACCAGGCGCTGGCCGCTGCGCATCAGCGGCCAGATGAGCAGGCTGAAACCGAGCATCACCGCGAGGTCGATCTCCGCGTTCAGCGCATCGACGGGGATGGGACGCACGAGCACGCAGATGGCCAGGATGAAGAGGATGTTGAAGACGTTGGAACCGATCAGGTTGCCGAGCACGATGTCTCCCTCCCGGCGCGCGGCGGCGACCAGCGTCCCGGCCATCTCCGGGAGGCTGGTGCCGAAGGCGACGACGGTCAGACCGATGACCCGCTCCTCCACCCCCAGGAATCTCGCGATTCCTACCGCGCCGGTGATCAGAGCCTTGGCGCCGAGCGTCAGAGCGATCGTCCCCAGGATCACGAGTGCGATCAGCCAGGCGGTCGAGCGCGAGCCGGCTTCACCCAGACCCTCGCGAAACTCCTGGCGGACCTCGGGGGACTCCCTCTCTTGACGGAACTGCACGGTCAGGAAGAGGCCGAGCAGGAGAAGGAGAAAGAGCCCCTCCACGCGGTCGAGGTCGCCATCCCACGCGAAGAGCATCATGAGGATGCTCGAGCCGACCATGAAGGGCACCTCACGCATGAGAAAACGCGCCTGCACCTTGAGGGTGCAGGCGATCGCTCCGAGGCCCAGAACCAGGCCCACGTTGGCGATGTTCGAGCCGACGACATTGCCGAAGGCGACGCCCGGAGATCCCTGGAGCAAGGCGATCAGCGTCGCCGCCAGCTCGGGCATCGACGTGCCCAGAGCGACGACGGTCAGACCGATGACGATCGGTCGCACGCCCCAGCGAAGGGCGAGGCGGCGGGCACCATCGACGAGCGCCTCACCGCCACCGTAGAGCAGGGCGATCCCGATGACGATCCAGAGGACGTCGAGGACCATACGGCAGCCAGTCTAGAGCAGGGATCGATCCAAGTGTCCGTCCCAGCCTCCTGCCGATTGAACCCTGCCGGGGTCCGCTGCCGTACAATCGGCAGCATCCCTGCAAGACCTCGTCGGGAACTCAACCAAGGAGGACCCGTCGATGACCCGATCTCTTCGCCCCCAGATAGTTGCGCTCACCCTTCTGGCACTCTTGACCGGTGCCGGACCCTCGATCGCCGCGGTGGCCACCGTCACGAGCCCACCCGGAAGCAGCAATACGCCGGGGGGCATAGCGCTCGATAGCCAGGGTCGCATCTACTCCGCCGACTTCGGCGGCACGCAGCTCTTCCGAATCGAGCTGGACGGTACCGTCACCGTTCTCGCCGATGGCTTCAGGACGCCGTCGGGAAACGCCTTCGACTCGAACGGCGTTCTCTTTCAGTCCAACTACCGGGACCCTGCAGCTCCGGGCCCGAACGACACGATCAGTCGTGTCACTCAGAGCGGTCGGGTGACGACCTTCGCCTCGGGCCTCTCGGGTCCGGTCGGAATCGCGCCGGCCGAGGACGGCTCACTCTTCGTCGTGCAGTGTGACGCCAACAACGTCGTGCGCATCACGCCCGACGGCCAGAGCACCGTCTTCGCGTCCGGACCACTCTTCGTCTGCCCGAACGGCATCACGTTCGACGACCGCGGCATCCTCTTCGTCGTCAACTTCAACAGCGGCGACGTCGTGCGCATCGCACCAGACGGCACGGTGCGTGCCTTCGGCAGGAGTCCGGGCGGTGGTAGCGGGCACATCACCTACGTCTCGGGCGGTATCTACATGACCGACCGCGTCGGTCACCAGATCCATCGCTTCGACGTGAAGAGCGGGCGCCTCACGGACTCGTTCGGCAGCGGCAGCCCGGGCAACAGCGACGGCCCGAACGCCCAGGCCACGTTCAATCAGCCGAACGGCATCGCCCGCAATGCCGAAGGGAGTGCCCTGTTCACCAACGGCGCCGGTCACTTCATTCGCAGGATCGACCTCGATCTCAAGCGACCCAAGAAGCCGAAGCGGTTTCGGGTTCGTGTCGACGGCGCAGACGAGGTCCGCCTCACCTGGAAGCATCCCTCGAGGAACAAGGAGGGGTTCGTGATCGAGGCGCGCAGGGATCGGGAAGACTTCGAAGAGGCGGGAACGGCGTCCTCCACCGCGACCGGAGCCGTCATCGGCGGTCTCGAGGCGGCAACGACCTACACGTTCCGGGTCCGGGCCTTCAACGGCACGGCGAGCTCGAAGGCTTCCCGGAAGGTCGAGGTCACGACCGACCCCTAGAGCCAGCCCCGCTGTAATAGCCAAGCCGCCGCCCCGTACCAGGAGTGAGCCCAACGTTCACTCACTGGAGAGGAGAGCCTTATGAACTGGCCCCTAGTCGGCGTCGTCTCGTTTCTCGTCTACGGATCGATCGCAGCCTACTGCCTCTCGAAGCGTCGGTGGACTGTCGGAGGGCTCCTCGTGGGCCTTTTCAACCTCTTCCTCGTCTTTCTCAACTCGGTCGCACCGATCCGCGGCTGGGTCGACGAGGCCTACGTCGGCTTCAGCCTCGGCTACATACGGGTCGAGCAGGGACCCGGCGTCACCCTGGTCGCCGGAGCGCTCTTCCTGGGGGCCCTGGCGTGCGCCTGCATCGCGTTCTTGAACAAGACCGGCAAGCCGATGATCTTCGTCGCCCTTTTCGACGGCCTGATGGCTCTCAACATCGGCGGCGCGCTCGTTCAGGGCCTGATCCGGAATCCGCAAGCGGTGAAGATCCAGCTGGGCGAGTTCCTCACGATCTCGCCCCTGCCGGCCACGCTGATTCTCCTCGGAGCCTTCGCTCTGCCCCTCGCGGCATCCGCCCTCTGGGCGAGCCGGCGGAGCCCAGCGGTCGCCCACACGTAGAGACGACGTCCCCGCGGGCGGTCGCGCGGAGCTTCGGACTCGCCTCCTGAGCTTCCGCTCAAGCCGACAGTGTCGATGCGGGCGCCGTCTGGCCAAGACTCTCGATCAGCGAAGCCAGCACCGCGAAGCCCTCTCGGAGCTCGCTCGGAACGATCCGCACCGGCGGCGGCAGGCGGAAGATCCGATTGCGATAGGCGGCGAGCCTCAGCAGGCTCTCGCGGGTCTTGCCGTCGAGCGTGATGCCGATCGCCGCCTGAGCAGTCTGGCGCGACCGCCGACAGGAGAAGACGCGGTCTTCCCAGCCACGATGCAGGCTCGGAGCGACGCACTCGAGCGAATCTTCCGAGAGCAGGTCGAGCACCTGGGCGAACTGCAGAGTGTGAGGGACGTTGATCGCGTCCCGATAGACGTCGATCTCTTCCGGTGGCGACTTCAGCAGCAGGCCGATCGTGGCTGGGAAGCTCGCGCTCGCCGACCGCAGCCGGTGGACCGCGAGGATCTCCGCCGACCGGACTCCCAGATCGACCGCCTCGCAGAGCGAGATCAGGCTCCCGTCCGCGTCTTCGAGAGCACGCAGCGCGCCCTTCCACATACGCTCCGCTTCGGCCTCGGGACCGAGGACAGTGACTTCATAGGCCTCGTTCATGGCAGGTCCTCCTAAGGCTCTACCTCACCAGTACCACACCGGGGGCCGTCTGTACCCACCCGAACAAGCGGGGCCGCCGAGCGGCGGGCCCTAGGGAAAGATGAAGTTGCCGATCAACGTGTTCCCGACGCCGAAATCGAAGGCCGTCTGAGGCTCGCCCTGATTGATCACCGTGTTGTCCGAGCTGCCGAAGTCGAGGACGACCCCGCCCAGCAACAGCGAACCGCTCAGCGTGTTGTTGACGGCTCGGAAGCCGCTGCCACCCACGAAGAGACCGGTGAAGAGCGCCTCGATCTCGTTGCGCACCAGGACGACCTCCTGCGCGCTGCCCGAGGCGTTGATGCCGTCGAAGGCGTCGGTGACCACGTTGCGATCGATCCTGACGGAGTCACCCCCATCGACGATCAGGCCGAAGAAGCCGGCGATCGCGTTGCGGCTGATACGTGCGGAGCGATCGTTCAAGACGAAGAGCCCTCCGTCCGCGATGACGTTGTCGGTGACGCGCGAGCCGAAGGTCACCGAGGTCCCCAGACTCCCGCCGCTACCCACGTTGCGGGTCATGCGATTGAGGCGCGGTGTCGTGAGAGCGAGCTCGACCGACGAGCCGTCGGCGAGGGGACAGTCCACCGTCCCGCCTTCGAGCACGAGGCCGAAGATGCCGACGTCCTGGTAGACGTTCGCATCCATCGTCGAGCTGTGGATGGAGCCCAGGAGCGTCACCCCGAGCTCGCTGTTGACGAACCTGTTGCGCTCGAGCGTCAGGTCCCGGACACTCCCGGCCACCTGGGTCCGATCCTCGCAGCGGCCCGTGGGCGAGTCCCATTCGGGGATCAGCTCGATGGCTCGATGGAAGGTCGTAAAGGCCAGATCGCGAATCGTGAGGCCGCGCAGCTCGCCCACCAGGCCGTCGACGACGAAGGCTCGGTTGAAGAGTCCGTTCACACCGTCATTGAGCAGCGGCGAGCCGTCGCCGGCATCCACGCCGACCAACCACGTCTCCCAGTCGTCCTCGTCGGTCGCCCCATCCCCGTCGTTGTCGACGCCGTCGAGCCAATCCTCCTGCACCCGCCCGTCGCCATCGTCGTCGACCGCCTCGCCCTCGATCGTCAGCCGTTTCGTGCCGAGCCGGACCCGCTCACCGTCGAGCTGGAACGTGCCCAGGAGTCGAATCGTGGCCCCCCAGGGCGCCGCATCGACGGCGTCCTGAAGATTCTGGCGGTCAGCACCGACGTCGTCGAGGCCGACGACGGTGATCACCGAGCTCGTTCCGGATGTCGCTCCGAGCGGGGCGCTCGCGAGAAGTGCGAGCAGGATG
Source organism: Phenganax marumi (assembly GCA_025400095.1). Lineage (NCBI taxonomy): Eukaryota > Metazoa > Cnidaria > Anthozoa > Malacalcyonacea > Clavulariidae > Phenganax > Phenganax marumi. The sequence goes on from JAODVM010022226.1 coordinate 29,267, forward strand.
AAGGTCGTCGATAGCGGTCGCATGGCGTCTCCTCTGGCTGTCTGTGACTGGGCCGCGGACGCTTTCTACAACCCGGGTGCGGGCCGATCCATGGACACCGCACAATCTGCACCTAACCCGGCAAACGACTTCTTTTCAACGGTTTGCGGGCAGAGATGTACCGCTCTAGCGGTCGCGGGCGCGCTCTCGCATCGCCGCGACCCTCCGTTCCAGGTCCCCGACGAGGGCCTGGACTCGGGGATCGCCGATCAGGTCGGCAAGCGACGGATTGCGAGGCAGGGAGCGCACGAACGGGTAGTCCAGCTCCGCCGCCCGCCGGAGAGCCTGGACCGCCGCGTCGGAGTTCCCCCGTATGGCTTCGATCTCGGCGATCTGCACGTGGTGCTCGGAGGAGCGACTTCCGGCCGCTACCCGGGTTCGCAGGTCGTCCGACGCGGCGCCGAGCAGCCGTTCCGCCTCCTCGCGCCGCCCGCTCTGCCAGAGCAGCTGACCGAGGGCGATGTCGTTGCGGGTGAAGAAGCCGTCGTGCACCGCTCGCCGTAGAAGCTCCTCGGCTTGATCGCGATTCCCCATCAGCCAGTGCGCCGAGCCGGCCAACGACAAGCCCGTCGGGTCCTCGGGAGACATAGCCAGAATCTCGCCGGCCAGCTCGAGGAGCTCGGCGAACTCCCCCCGGTAGAGACGAAGGGCGCCCAGCCAGACTCTGGCGTGAACGCTCTCCGGCTCGAGCTCGAGGGCCCGCTCGAGCCACTCGAAGGCGGCGGTGTCGTCGCCGAGCACCGCATAGAGCCCACCGATGTTCGTGTGGAAGAAGGCGTCGACGGGGTTGAGCGCGGCCGCCCGGCGGTACCAGCGCAAAGCCTCATCGAGACGCCCCATCTCCTCGTGCGCGGCTCCGATGTTGTTGATGGCCATGGCGTATCCGGGCCGTAGCTCGAGCGCCCGTTCGAAGGCCTCCAGACTCTCCTCGAACCGACCCTGGCCGGCGAGCGCCACTCCCAGGGACTTGTGAGCCTCGGCGAGAGTGTCGTCGATCTCGACCGCCTTTCGCGCCTGACGCAGGTTCGCCTCGAGCCACTCGGCCCGGGGAAAGTCGTAGCGCATCGCACGCGCGTAGAAGGCATCCGCAAGGCCAGCATGGGCTAGAGCGAAGCTCGGATCTTCCTCGAGCGCCCGCTCGAACAGCCCGATCGCGCTCTCGTTGTCGGGAGCGTTGAAGCGTCGATAGTGCTGAAGTCCGCGGAGGTAGAAGTCGTAGGCGGTGAAGCTGGTGGTGCGGCTGCGCTCGATCCGTCGCCTTTCCTCAGGTGAGAGCTCCACCTCGAGGGCGGCCGCGATCTGCTCCGCGACCTCTACCTGAACGCCGAAGATGTCGTCGACGTCACCCTGGAACGTCTCGCTCCACAACGTTCGTTCGTCGTGCGCGTCGATCAGCTGGCAACTGATGCGAATCCGGTCGCCGTCGCGCCGCACGCTCCCCTCCAGGACCGTCGCCACCCGCAGGTCACCGGCGATCACGCTGGGACCGTGGCGACTGCCCTTGTACTTCATGACCGCACGTCGCGATACGACCGTCAGTCGCTCCAGCTTGGTCAACCGGGCGATGAGCTCCGCCGTCATCCCGTCCGACAGGTACTCGTCCTCCGGATCGCCACTCAGGTTGTCGAAGGGCAGAACCGCGACCGAGGTCGGGCTGACCGGCGGCGCCACCTGGACCGAGCGGACCGGAGACTCCTCTCGCCCCGGTGCGGCCCACCAGATCCAGAGCAGAGCCGACGTCAGCGCGATCGCTCCCGCGGCAATCCAGGCGCCGAGTCTCCTCGGACGTTGTCGATCACTCTCGGGCCGCGGGCTGCACGGCGCCACGAAGCGGTAGCCCCGCCGGGGCACCGTCTCGATGAATCGAGGTGTCGAGGCGGTGTCTCCCAGCGCCTGGCGGAGCTTCGAGACCGCGGTATTGAGCCCGTCCTCCAACTCGACGTGAGTTCCGGGTGGCCACAGGCGTTCTTGCAGCTCGCGGCGCGAGACGAGCTCACCGGGTCTCTCCAGGAGCACGGCCAGCACCTCGAAGGGCTTCTCCTGCAATGCCCGCCGGAGGCCGCGATAGCGCAGCTCGCCGGTGTCGAGATCGGTCTCGAAGTCGCCGAAGCGAACGATGCGCGCGGCCGCCGCCGATCCGCCCTGTTTCTCTCGTTCCATACCGCTCCCGAGCGTGTCCGCGCGAGCATACCGATCCGGCGAAGTCGACCTGTGGAAGACTGACCCGATGAGCCCGACCGAGCTCCCCGTGCGCTACAGACTCGCTACCGTCGAGCATCGCTCCGATCTCGGTTCGTGGCGCGAGATCTTCTGTGTACCACCGTCGGCCATCGCGCCCTTCGTCGAGATGATGTGGTTCGGTGAGGGTTCGACGAGCTATCTCACCCAACGAATACTCCCTCGTGGCTCCGCTCATCTACTGATCAACCTGGGGCCGGAACAGGCGGTCCTCGACTCGGCCCATGGAGTGCGACAGCACTTCCGCGAGACCTCTCTATCGGGCGCCAGATCGACCTACCTGGATGTCGAGGCGCCGGGCGGCGTGCGCATGATGGGCGTCGCATTCCACTCGATCGGCGCGCGCTCGATCCTCGGTGGGCAGGCCGATCTCGCCGATCGACTCGTCGATCTCACAGATGCCCTCGGGGACGGCGAGCGTGCGCTCCGGGAGCGTTTGGGGAACTGTCGCACGATGGCTCGACGCTTCGAGCTGCTCGAGGCGTGGCTGGCTCGCCGACTCGCAAGCGGCCGCCAGCCTCACCCGATCGCCCGATGGCTCGAGGGCCGCCTCGAGCAGAGTGCCGGAACGGTGCGAATCCGCGATCTCGCGCGGGAGAGCGGCTTCTCCAGGAAGCATCTAGTAGAGCTCGCCCGGCAGGAGATCGGCCTGACCCCCAAGCGGGTCGCACGGCTCTATCGATTCCACCGAGCCATGGAGAAGGCTCGCGCCCACGAGCGTCCCGACTGGGCTCGTCTCGCAGTCGAGTCCGGCTACTACGATCAGTCCCATCTCGCCAGAGACTTCCGAGCGTTCTCCGGATTCAGCCCCACGGGCTTCATGAAGGCTCGCGTGGTCGACGACTTCACCCTCGCCCTCGAGTAACTTTTTTCCAAGACGCCGCGCGCGCCGCTGCATAGCCTCGGCACCGAGGAGTCCATGTCTCGCATCCCATCGAAAGCCCTCTGCCTGGCCTCGATCCTGCTCTTCGCGGTCTCCCTGCTCTCCGCCGACGAGGGTGCCGACGAGTACCGGCAGAAGTTCGGGCGACTGGCCGAGCTCGCCGGGAGCTGCTGGTCGGGGAAGTTCCCGAACGGGCGCACCGACACTCACTGCTGGGAGTGGGCGATGCAAGGCCGCTTTCTACGGGACTCCCATACCGTGGAATCCGAGGAGGGCCCGTACACCGGCGAGACCCTCTACGGCTGGGACCCGACGACCCAGCTCCTCGCCTTCTGGTACTTCAACAGCCTCGGCGGAGTCTCCGAGGGCATCGTCGTGCCCAAAGGAGGCCTTTTGCACTTCGAGGAGAGCTACGAGGACCAGGCCCAGCGGTCGGAGATGCGCAGCCGCATGAGCATCGAGAGCGATCGAAGCTACGAGATGCTCACCGAGCGCCGGACCAAGACGGGCTGGGAGACCTTCCTGGCGATCACCTACGAGCGGCAGGCTGAGTCAGAAGATAGTCCGAATCCGTAGAGACCCTCGACCCGGGTCTGCGATCAGCGCAGGGGAAACAAGGCGCTCAGCATGTCGTCGCTGTAGCCGCGGAAGATCGTCCAGCCGATACCTTCCGGCACCTCCCCGCCGGCCGGTCGGTACCCGGCCTCTCGCAGGAGCTGAAAGAACTCCCGATTCTCGACCACCTGGTCCCACGCTTCGTGCGGCGACCGCATGTGGTAGGTCCCCCAGATGTAGTAGATGACCAGTGGGCTTCCCGCCGCGTTCGCGAGTGCCGTCTCGTGCACGGGCCCGAAATTGACGGGCCAGAGCGAGCCGACCCGGCCGAAGGTACCCGGGTCGTTCAGGGCACCTAGGAGCGCCGCGTCCGCGGCGCTGCCCGCTCCCGCAACCGCCCGACCGCCTGGCTCACGCACCGTCAAAAAGCGCTCATCGACCAGCGGCACAAGCTCCTTCACGACCATCTCGATGTAGGTCTCGGTCGGCTGCAGGTCCGCGTCGGGGTTCTCGGAATCAGGTAGGACGAAGACGCCGATCACCGGCTGCACGCGCTGGCCGATCAGATTGTCGAGGGTGTTCTTGAAGGCACCCTTCTCCAACGCATCGTGGCCGGCCAGAAAGTAGAGGGTGGGGTACCGTCGCTCGCCCTCTGGATCGTAGCCCGCCGGAAGGTAGATGCTCGCCTCTCGTCCCTGACCCTCCCGAACCGTGCTCTCCCACTCGACCTTGGTGACGGAGCCCCGAGCGGACGCGTCGGCCTCGCCCAGGAAGTCAGGAGCTCTCCAGGCCGGCATCGCGAACCACGAGACCTCACCGAAGAGGCCCGCGTGGGGATCCGGGTTGAGCGGGTCGACACTGGGCGCCTCGAAGTCGACAATGAAGCCGTAGCCGACCGCGGCGTCGGGCTCGAGAGTCGTCGAGTAGTAGAAGAGATCGGTGCCCGGCACGCGGATCATGGGGTCTTCACGCCGATAGCCGATCATGTCGCCGACGATGCCGACGTCGGAGGCGTCCCCTCTGTAGAGGAAGTGGACGGCTCCGGTGTCCTCGATGATCGGGAAGGACTTCTGCTCCGCCAGGAACGCGTCGATCACGGCCGCCTTGTCCTCCGCCGCCTCGACATCGGCCAGGAACTGGCTGAAGAGCGTCGCCACGAGACCGGCGGCGCCCTCTGTCGACTCGACGATGGCGGAACCGATGTCGACGCGCGCGAGCTGCCCCATGCTGCGAGCGTAGATGTGTCCACCGGCGTAGGTGGGCGCCGACCACGAGTGCTCGTCGAACAGCTCGAGTGAGGCGACCTCCTCGTAGCCTGCCGGACTGGCCTTGGCCACGCGCAAGGTTCCCGGCTTGTTCATGATCACCAGGTGGTCACCCACGAGCGTCGGAAAGCCGTCGCCCGCGGCGCGAGACCGCCAGACCGTCTCGCCGGTCGCAGCATCGACACAGGTGAAGATCTTGCTGTTCATGCCATAGAGGTAGCCGTCGTGGTAGACCGGCGTGACGTACGAGCTCTTGATCGCGCCCCCGGTCCACAGCTCCTCGACCTCATACGAGTCGCCCTTGGTGATGCGCAACATGACCGACGTCGAGAAGTTGTTCATGAGTAGGATCCGGCCCTCGCCGGCCGGCACCGGCACGATCGTCTCGCCGCCCATGGCTCGCTCGTCGCCGCCGTGCTCGTAGAGCCAAAGCTCGTCGCCACTCTTCGGCTCGAGGGCTGACAGTGTCTTGTTGCCGATGACGAGGACCTGGGACTCGCCGCCGATCTGCGCGACGATCGGTGACTGGTACTGAATCGCGTCCGTTCCCGCCGTCCAGAGGAGCTCGGCGGTTCCTAGATGGAATCCGCCGAAGGTCTTCCCCTCACCGGCACCGATCTCCACGATCAGCACGCCGTCGGCGATCAAGGGCGTGCTGGTGAACCCGTAGTAGGGGGCCTCGGCCTCGAGCTCTTCGACCAGATTCAGTTGCCACCGAGGCTCGCCGCTGACCGCGTCGAAGGCGAAGAGATCGCCGCGCGGGCCGAGCCCGTAGACAGCCCCATCGTGAAGCACGGGCGTGGCGATCGGTCCATCGTGAGAGCCGGTATGGCCCGCGTACGCCTCGCCGATCCGTTGGCGCCACAGCTCGTCGCCGCTCGCCGCGTCGAAGGCCGCCACCACGTCGTCCGGACCTGCTTGGAAGGTCACGAATGCCCGGCTGCCATCCACCGAGACGACCGAGTAGCCGGAGCCGAGCTCCGTCATCCATCCGACGGACAGCTCTGCACTCTCGCCGTCGAAGAGCTTCGTGTCGCGCACGGCGCCGTCGTGACTGGGACCCCGAAGGCCCGACCAGACGGTGCTTCCGTGAGCGGTCGCGCTCCACGAGAAACCGCAGATGAGCGCCAAGGTAAGCAAGAGCTGCGGGTGATGCGATCGTACGAGCATGGAGCCTCCTGGAGAGCCACCGAGCCGAGCTGGGTAGCTACGTTTCCTGTTCTTGAAAGCGAGGTTTGCGCCTGTGCGAGAGTGCGGCGCCCGCCGGATCCTAGCAGGGTCGCATCGACCCCTTCGGCCGTTCAAACTGTCCGCTACATGTCCTCGACCCGGTCGTCGGACGGTCGGGAGAACCGACGATCGACGACCTACCAGCCAATCCAGCCGACTAGAATGAAGATCTCGTCGATCCTTCGCGTTTCTCGCCGGTGCTGCCACCGGGTGCGTGAGGTCGGCGCTACCGCCGATTCGACGCTCGAGAAGGAGAGGTCCATGAAGCTTCCGTTCGGATACCTGTGCACGCGGCGCGGCGCCGTCCTTCTGGCAGTCGCTTCGCTCTTCGCCACGACCTCCTGGGCGGGCGACTGGAGTCGCTTTCGAGGCCCCAACGGAGCCGGCTTCGACGATGCTGCAACCCTGCCGACAGAGATCGCACCCGACCGGAACGTCGCGTGGAAGACGTCGGTGCCCTTCGGTCGATCCTCTCCGGTCGTCGGTGAAAAGCGCATCTTCCTGACCGCGGTCGATGGCAACGATCTCCTGACGCTCGCCTACGATCGCGCGAGCGGACGCGAGCTCTGGCGCCGTGCGCTCGAGCGCCGCGAGGAAGCGTATCTGCACAGGGCTACGGACTCCTCCACCCCCACCCCAGTGACGGACGGCGAGAACGTCTACGCCTTCTTTCACGAGGCGGGACTCGTCTCGTACGATGCCAAGGGCGAGGAGCGCTGGCGACTACCGCTCGGTCCGTTTCTCAACTTCTATGGGATGGCCTCCTCGCCTGTCCTCGCAGGCAATCGGCTCTTCCAGCTCTGCGACCAGGCGGCGGGCTCGTTCCTGCTGGCGCTGGACAAGGACTCGGGCCGTGAGCTGTGGCGGGCCTCGCGGTCGGCTCGGCTGGAGAACTACGCGACTCCGATCCTCTATCCAAACGCCGAATCGCCGGAGGTACTCCTCGTTCTCGGCTCGCGCTGGCTCGACGCCTACGACCTCGCCACCGGCAAGGTCGTCTGGAGTGGCAGTGGCATCGGAGCGGGTCCCGTGGCGAGTCCGGTGCTCGACGGCAATCTCGTCTTCGTCGTGGTCCCGCACCATGCGGAGAGTGGTTGGCCGCCCTTCGGCCCCACCCTCGAGGAGCATGACGGCGATGGCGACGGAAGACTGACGAAGGAGGAGGTCGCCGAGACCTGGATGGCGACCAATTTCGGCTGGCTCGACGGCGACGAGAGCGGCGCGATCACGGCCGAGGACTGGCAGCGGCTCGAGGCCGAGATCGGAATCGAGGAGTGGGGACTCTACGCGCTCCGGATCTCCGACGAGAGTGCCGCACCGCAGGAGCTCTGGAACTACCGGAAGAACGTCGCCTATATCCCCACTCCCCTGCTGTACCGAGACGTGCTCTACATGGTGACGGACGGAATCCTCTCGACTCTCGATCCGAAGACCGGAGAGCTGCTCAAGCGGGAGCGGCTAGCCGACGGCGCGAAGATCTACGCCTCGCCGGTGGCGGCGGCCGGCAGGGTCTACGTGAGCTCGCTGGAGGGCTCCGTGACGGTCCTGGAGGCCGGCGGCGACAACTGGTCCGTGGTGGCGGAGAACGACCTCGGCGAGCCTATCTACGCGACCCCGGCGATCTCGGGTGGGCGGATCTACGTTCGCACCCAGGCGGCTCTCTACGCGTTCGAGGCGCCGTCAGAAGCGCCTACGTCGGAGTGATTCCGGGCCTCACTTCGCGAGCCTCGGCGACCGGGGGTCTCTCGTTGCCGATGACGAGGAGCTACGGCTCTAGCCCGAGGGAACTCGACTGTCCCTCGGCGCGTCGATAGCATCGGGGGGCGTACCCAGGGGTACGCCTTCATCCAGCACCAGATCAGGAGACCCGTGTGACCTCCATGCGCAACGCACTCATCGTCTGCTCCGTCCTTACCGTTTTCGCTTTCGGCTCAGCCGCACTCGGCGAGCCTTCCCTGCCGTCCGGCGAGTTCGGCCTTTCGGTCCAGTGGGACCGGGAGCTCGGCTCCGGCTACTCGAGGGTGGCCGTGGCCGGCGACCTCGCGGTCACCATGTTCACCGCGGGTGAGGTCGACGTCGTCGCGGCGATCGACCCCGCGACCGGCGACGAGCGCTGGCGCTACGAGCTCGGCGAGACCTACAAGGGGCACAGCGGCTCCGACGACGGACCCTTGAGCACTCCGGCGGTCGCCGACGGGCGTGTCTTCACCGTCGGCCCCCGAGGCAGCGTGGCCGCGCTGGCGCTGGCAGACGGTAGCGAGATCTGGCGGCACGAGCTCGACGAGGAGAGCTCTTCACCGCCCTTCTACGGTTTCACGACCACACCGGTGATGGCCGCGGGCAACGTGCTCGTCGCCACCGGAGGTGACGGCCATGCGGTCACCGCCTTCGACCCGGCCACCGGCGAGGTGAGATGGACCGCGGGCAAAGACTCCGTTCGGTACCAGACGCCGAGCCTCTTCGATCTCGGCGGCAATCCGACGCTGGTTCTCGTCAGCGACAACCTGATCCAGGGCTTCGACCCGGCGAGCGGCGAGGTCCGCTTCGAGCACCCGCATGGCGAGAGGGGGCGCAGCTCCGAGTCTTCGCACGTCCTGCCGATCGGCGACGATCGGTTCGTGGTCAATCACTTCGGCGGCGACTCGGCCATGTACCGACTCGCTGGAGGCGCCCTCGAGGAGGTCTGGCGGAGCCGGGCGTTCCGCGGCTCGCTGGCGGTTCCGGTCCTCGTCGACGGCTATCTCTACGGCTTCACCGGTCGCTTCATGACCTGCGCAGATCCCGACACGGGTGAGATCCTCTGGCGCTCGCGGCCCCCGCAGGGGCGGGCCATCGCCGCCATCGGGGGCAAGCTCGCCGTGCTGGCGACCTCGGGCGACTTCGTACTGATCGAGCCTACGCCCGACGGCTACCAGGAGCTGACGCGAGCGAAGATCTTCGAGAACGGCGATCTCGCCGCCGCGACCTTCGCCGACGACAGATTCTTGCTCCGCAACCTCGAGCGAATGGCGGCGGTCACGATCGACGCCGCGGGGGCACCGCAGCAGACCGAGGTCGATCTGAACGCCTTCCTGAAGGGCGAGATGCTCGCGTGGGTCTCGTCGGTCCTGGAGCTGCCCGAAGGGGAGCGCCAGGCCGCCGTCGATGACCGCTTCGAGGGCGTCGAGACGAGCCCGCTCTTCGAGGGCGGCACGGTGCACTTCTACTACCGCGGCGATGTCGAGGACGTGGGTGTCGAGGATAACGGCGGCGATCTCGTCGATCAGGCCGAGAACGCCATGTTCCGCGTGGCCGGGACCGATCTGTTCGTGCGCAGCTCCGTCGAGCTGGACCCCAAGGCTCAGTACACCTACGCCTACACCGTCGACTACGGCGACACGGGCACCGATCCGCTCAACCCGAACACCGTCGACAACGGCTTCAACGTCGTCTCGGAGCTACGTATGCCGGAGTGGCCCGAGTCACCGCATCTGGCCGAGCCCGCGGAGGGTGCTCCGCGCGGCGAGCTCGACAGCTTTCCGTTCCGATCCGAGGTGCTCGGCAACACCCGGAAGATCCAGGTCTGGCGGCCGCCCGGCTACGGCTCGGACGCCGAGGCTCGCTATCCGCTGCTGGTCGTCAACCACGGCGACAACCTGCTGCGCGGCGGCCTGATGAGAAACACCCTCGACAATCTGGTCGGCAAGAGCGTCGCACCGGTCGTCGTCGCCTTCGTGCCGCGGGTCGAGGGCCCCGAGTACGGAGGCCCGAAGGTCGACGACTACGTCCGGTTCCTGACCGAGGAGCTGGTACCGCACATCGACCGTCACTACCAGACCGATGCCGAGAACCGAGCGATCATGGGACCGGGCTCGGCGGGCTTGACCGCGGTCTACGCGACGCTCAAGCACTCCGATGTCTTCCAACGAGCCGCGGCGCAGAGCCTCTATCCGATCGAGCCCGCCCACGGGCTGCTCGAAGAGATGATCGCCAACGTCGCGCCGGCGCCCGAGTCGATCCATCTGGTCTGGAGCAGCCGCGACTACGACCTGGGAGAGGGCCGGACCGCCGCGGGAGCCACCAAGGATCTGCTCGAGCTCCTACGCGGAGCCGAGATCGACGTCACCGAGCAGGCTGCCGACTACTCGCCCGGCTGGGGTGGCTGGCGGGGACAGCACGACGAGGTGCTGGCGGCATTGTTTCCAAGCTCCGTTGAAGACGAGCCGGAATCGCCGTAGAAGGTCGCTAGGCCCGACTGGAAGGAGGGGTTGGCTGGGACGCAGGGATTCGAACCCCGATTCCACGGTCCAGAGCCGTGTGTCCTACCATTGAACGACGTCCCAACGGCTGCGTAAATTAGCAGGAAATCCCTTTACGGTCAATGGATTAGCGCGCTAGGCTGGGCGCTCCGCGATGAGTGAAAAGACCCCCGAGCTGCGCGAAGCAAACGTCTCGAAACTCTTCCGGTTCCTGGGGCAGAACGGCGCGGACTTCGACTGGTCGCACGTCCCGATCGCCGACTACAAGCCGGACGACGATTCGTGGCGCGGAGTTACGCGCCGAGTCTTCGTCGGTGAGAGCGGCGAGTCGCCGCTCTTTCACCTGCGTTACTTCGAGATCGAGCGGGACGGCTATACGACTCTCGAACAGCATCAGCACGAGCACGTGATCGTGACGATTCGTGGCGCGGGCCAGGTCGTCATCGGCTGCGAGACGCGCGAGGTCGGCTTCGGCGACGTGGTCTACATCGCCCCCGACGACCCGCATCAGTTCCGCAACGACAACGACGACGAGCCGTTCGGCTTCCTCTGCGTCGTCAATGCCGAGCGCGATCGCCCGCAGGGGACCCACGCGCGCTTCTGCGCGATCTGCGAGTAGGCTCGACCTACCTCAAGACGCGGGGCGAAGACAGCCGCCGACCCATAGAGTCGGGGTGCGAAGCAAACGACTCCGGGAGAGAACCATGACGCTGGACACCATGCTGGGCACCATTCTGGTGGCCACCGACTTCTCCGAGACCGCCGAAGAGGGCCTCGACTGGGCGACGGACCTGGCGGTCGCGCACGGCGCTCGCATCGATCTGGTTCACGCGCTGATGCTGCCGAACCAGATGGGCGACTATCTGCCCTCTCCACCGGACATGCACGACGAGCTCCGTCACGCGGCACTCTTGCAGCTCGACCAGAGTGCAGGAAGAGCCCGGGACCGAGGCGTCGAGGTGCAGCCGGAGCTGCTGCTGGGGCTGCCGTCGGTCGCGATTCTCGAAGCGGCCGAGGCCTCGTCGGCCGATCTGATCGTCATGGGTACCCTCGGCCTCACCGGCGTGCGTCATCTACTGCTGGGTAGCACCGCGGAGCGGGTCGTGGAGCGAGCGAGGTGCCCGGTATTGACGGTCCATCCAGGCGACGTGGAGCAGCATCGTCCGCCCCGGTCCGTGCTCGTGCCGACCGACTTTTCCGACGATGCCCACGTGGCGATCCAAGCGGCGCTGCATGTGCTTCCGGCGGCCGGCGAGGTGGCTCGGCTGACCCTCCTCCACGCCTATCACCTGCCCTTCGAGTACACCGCCTACGGCACGATTCCGACGTCGCTCGACTATCTGAGCGACGTCGAGGGGAATGCGATCGAGAGGCTCGAGGAGCTGCGCGCGAAGCTGGCGCAGGAAGGACTCGAGGTGGAGATCCTGGCCAAGGAGGGCTACCCGCCCGACACCATTGTCGAGCAGGCCGAGGCCGCAAGGGTCGACCTGATCGCGATGGGAACCCAGGGCGGCTCCGCGGTCTCCAATCTGCTGCTCGGTAGCACGGCCGAGCGGGTGGTGCAGCACGCCAGGTGCCCCGTGCTGACGGTGCGACGACCGGAAGAGTAGAGCGAAGATCGCGGCCCGGACGGAGTCCGTGACGCGAACGCCGAATCCCTCCCTCTCCGCCTGAACGGCAGTGATGGCGCCCTGAATACTGGATTCGCTCCGAGCCCGAGGGGCGAAAGCCCGTCGGGCGAGCACCGAATCCCTCCCTCTCCGCCTGAACGGCAGTGATGGCGGAGAGGGAGGGATTCGAACCCTCGGACCAGGTTAACCCCGGTCGCCTGCTTAGCAAGCAGGTCCGTTCGACCACTCCGGCACCTCTCCGCAGAAGGGTCGAACGAACATTCTAGGTCAAAGAAACCATGGCTCCAAGGACCGAATTCACCTCCGAATCGGGGTGGACGACGACCCGGGTCGCCGCTATGCTCGGGCATCCTCGTGGTCGCCTTTTTCCCTTGCGTGTCCCCCGTCCGGAGACTGCCTTCATGAGCCCATCCGCTGTGGTCGACGTTCATCAGATCGCCATTAATTCCTTACGTTTTCTCGCCGTCGACATGGTCGAGAAGGCGGCCTCGGGCCACCCCGGAGCGCCCATGGGTCAGGCGCCGATGGCCTACCTGCTCTGGACGAAGCATCTGCGTCACAACCCGAGCGATCCGGCGTGGCCGAATCGGGACCGGTTCGTGCTCTCCTGCGGGCACGCCTCGGCGCTGATCTACGGACTGCTCCACCTGTCGGGCTACGACCTCTCCATCGAGGAGCTCCAGAACTTTCGCCAGTGGGGATCGAAGACCCCAGGGCACCCGGAGTACGGTCACACGCCGGGCGTGGAGACCACCACCGGGCCGCTCGGACAGGGCATCAGCAACGCGGTCGGTATGGCGATCGCGGAGAGACAGCTCGCGGCGACGTTCAACCGAGATGGCTTCCCGGTCTTCGATCATCGGGTCTGGGTGATCGCCAGCGATGGCGACCTGATGGAGGGCGTCGCGTCCGAAGCGGCTTCGATGGCGGGCCACATGGGTCTGGGCAAGCTGAACGTCCTCTACGACGACAACCGCATCTCGATCGACGGTCCGACCGATCTCAGCTTCAGCGAGGACGTCGGCAAGCGTTTCGAGGCCTATGGATGGCACGTCCAGACGGTCTCGGACGGTAACGACCTCGAGGCGTTGGATCAGGCGATGGAGGCGGCGAAGGCCGAGCCGAGTCGACCATCCCTGATCAAGGTCCGGACGCACATCGGCTACGGCAGCCCCAATAAGCAGGACTCGGCGGCCGCGCACGGAGCTCCCCTCGGCGGCGACGAGGTAACCGCCACCAAGGCGGCTCTCGGCTGGCCGACGGACGAGACCTTTCACGTGCCGGAGGAGGCCCGAGAGGCCTTCGCCGAGGCTCGCGCTCGCGGCGAGCAGGAGGCGGATCGTTGGGCCGAGCTCCTCGCCTCGTACGAGGGCACGCATCCACAGGAGGCGGCAGAGCTCGCGCGGCGAAGAAGGGGTGAGCTGCAGGCCGGCTGGGAGTCGAGCCTCCCGACCTTCTCCCCAGAGGACGGCCCACTGGCGACCCGCAAGGCGTCTGGGAAGGTGTTGAACTCGATCGCCCAGGCGGTTCCCGAGCTGACCGGCGGCTCGGCCGATCTCACCGGCTCGAACAACACCTATCTCGATGGCGAGGCCGACTTCTCCGCGACGACGGCCGGCCGCAATTTCTACTGGGGAGTGCGCGAGCACGGCATGGCGGCGGCGCTCAACGGCATGGCTCTCTCCGGCCTGGTGCGCCCGTACGGCGGCACCTTCCTGATCTTTTCCGACTACATGCGTCCATCGATCCGGCTGGCGGCTCTGATGGGGCTGCCGGTGATCTACGTCTTCACTCACGACTCGATCTTCCTGGGCGAGGACGGACCCACCCATCAGCCGATCAGCCAGCTCCTGTCGCTGCGCTCGATCCCGGGCCTGACGGTTCTCCGCCCGGCGGACGCCAACGAGACGGCTCAGGCGTGGCGCGTCGCCGTCGAGAACCGACGAGGACCCACCGCCCTTTCGCTGACCCGACAGAAGCTGCCGATTCTTCCTGCGACCGCCGTTAGCGGCGGGCCTGAAACCGCCGGGGACGGCGTCGCCCGGGGCGGCTACGTGCTGAGGGACGTCGAGGACCCCCAGCTCATCCTGATCGCCACCGGTTCCGAGGTCTCGCTCTCACTCGACGCCCAGAGCCTCCTCACCGAGCGGGGCATCCGGGCCCGGGTCGTGAGCCTTCCCTCCTGGGAGCTCTTCGATGCCCAGGACTCGTCGTATCGCGAGTCCGTCCTCCCCTCCGCGATCGAGAGGCGGGTCGCGGTCGAGGCGGCGTCCCCGCTCGGCTGGGAGCGCTATGTCGGGCGCGACGGACTGATCTTCGGCATCGACGGCTTCGGCGCTTCGGCGCCGGCGGCGAAGATCGCCCAGCACTACGGCTACACCGCCGAGAGCGTCGCTGCAAAGGCCGCCGACCTCGTCGGCTAGACCGCGATGGTCCGCACCCGCTTCGCCCCCAGCCCGACCGGCTACCTCCACATCGGTGGCGTGCGCACCGCCCTGTTCAACTGGCTCTTCTCCCGCCGGCACGGCGGCAGCTTCGTCCTGCGCATCGACGACACCGACGCCAAGCGCAACGTCGACGAGGCGCTCGCCCCGATCCTCGCCGGCTTCCGCTGGTTGGGAATCGACTGGGACGAGGGCCCGGAGGTGGGGGGCGACTATGGCCCGTACTACCAGTCGCAGCGGAGCGCGATCTACGCCGCCGCGGTCGATGCCCTGCTCGCGAGCGGCCACGCCTACCGAGACTTCGCTACTACCGAGGAGCTGGCGGCCGAGCGTGAGGCCGCTCAGGAGAGCAAGGAGCGTTTCATCTACAGCCGCCGATGGATGGCGGAGGACGACGAGCAGGCGAAGCGCTTCGAGGCCGAAGGCCGGCAGAGCCTCGTGCGGCTCAAGATGCCGCGCGAGGGGAGCTGCCGCTTCACCGACAAGATCCGTGGTGACGTCGAGTTCGAGTGGGCCCGGGAGCAGGACCACGTCATCCAGCGTGCCGACGGCTCGTGCCTCTACCACCTGGCGAGCGCGGTCGACGACCACGAGATGGCGATCACCCACGTCATACGCGCCGAGGAGCATCTCTCCAACACGCCGCGCCACATCTTCATCGCCCAGAGCCTCGGCTACGAGCTGCCGGAGTACGCCCACCTGCCGTTCGTCGCCGAGCCCGGGAGCAAGACCAAGCTCAGCAAGCGCAAGCTCGACAAGTACCTCAAGCACGCGGAGTTCGCGAAGATCCAGCAGCACGGCGAGCGCATCGCAGGCCGCATCGGCCACGCGACCGAGTCGGACACCTTCAATCCGGTCATCGTCGACTTCTACCGCGAGGTCGGCTATCTGCCCCACGCGCTGCTCAACTACCTGCTGCTCCTGGGCTGGTCTTTGGACGACAAGACCGAGTTCTTCGAGCTACAGGAGATGGTCGAGAGCTTCTCGCTCGAGCGCATCAACAGCTCACCGGCGAGCTTCGACCCCGTGAAGCTGATGACTTTCCAGGAGCATCACATGCTCGGGCTACCGGCCGACGCGAAACGAGAGGCCGTGCTGCCCTACCTGCGCGAGTCGGGTCTCGTGGGTGACGAGCCCCCCGCGGCCCTCGACGCGATCCTCGAGGCGGCGGGAGACCGCATCAAGGTCGCGGGAGACATTCTCGAGTTCGACGATTTCTTCGCCGACGACGCAGCGCTCACCTTCGACGAGAGCGCCGTCGAGAAGCGACTACGCAAGCCCGAGGAAGCGCCGGAGCTGCTGCGCAAGTTTCGCCAACGGCTCGCCGCGGCGCAGGACTTCGGCGCCGAGGCGCTCGAAGCCACCATGCGCCAGTTCGTCGAGGACGAGGGCATCAAGCTCGGCCAGATCATCCACGCCGTGCGCGTCGCCACTACCGGCAAGGGCGTCGGCTTCGGGATGTTCGAGACGCTGGAGATCCTGGGGCGAGAGCGCGTGCTCGCCCGGATCGATCGAACGCTGACAGAGATCGCAGCCTCGTAGGAGCGATTCAATTCGGCCGAGGCCGGTTCGAAGCATCACGACGGGTGGGTCGCGCAGACGCCACCGCTCGGATTCGCTCTTTCAATCCGTTGGAGTCGGGTTTCTTGAAGAAGGCGTGCTCGCCTCGCGAAGCGTTCGTGCGCTGACGGCGTTTTTGCTCCTGGCACCGTCGTTGCTCTCCGCTCTCTGCGGAAAGAAGGGCACGACATGTGCGGCAACTCGTTGCGACCCGTTTGGTTCTCGGTTCTCCTGATCCTCGCAATCCTCTCTCCGTCGCTCGCGGCGGCTGACGAACGAGGGCTCTTCTTCGACGCGGAGGAGGGTCGGCAGAAGGCCACCTCACTCGGCAGCTCGGTCCACCTCGAGGTCACCGGTGTGGTCGGTACCGCGACCGCCTGGCAGATCTTCCAGAACCCGACCGATCGAGAGATCGACGGCGCGTTCATCTTCCCCCTGCCCGAGAAGATCGCCGTCGACCGACTCGAGATCCTGATCGGCGAGCGCAGGATCGTCGGCGAGGTGCGCGAGAGAAAGGCGGCGCAACGCATCTACGAGCAGGCGGCCGCCGAAGGGCGAATCGCCTCGGTCGTCCGGAAGGAGCGATCGAACATCTTCAGCACCTCCGTCGCGAACATTCCACCCGGCGAGATCGTCGAGATCGTGGTCGGGTGGCAGCAGGAGGTCGACTATCGCGACGGAACCTTCTCGTTGCGTCTACCGACGATGCTCGCCCCTCGCTACGGCCCAGGCGATAGCGACGTCTCCTCAGAAACGCGGGCCTCGGCGACCGGGCGCGCCGTAGCGGGCGGGCACCATGTCGGTCTCCTGGTCGACCTCGCCCCGGGCTTTCCGATCGGGGAGATCAGAAGTCCGAGCCACGTGATCGAAGTGGAGAGCGGTCGCCGCACCCACTCGGTCGTCCTGGCCGAAGGCGTCGTGATGGCAGACCGGGACTTCGAGCTCGAATGGCGCCCGGCGCGCTCGAGCGAGCCTCACGTCGGGCTGCTCAGCAGCACCCGCGACGGAGTTCAGCATCTCCTGATGCTGGTCTCTCCACCGTCCGAGCGCCCAGCCGGGCCGCTCGTCTCTCGCGAGCTGATCTTCGTCATCGACACCTCGGGATCGATGGCCGGCGAGTCCCTCGTGCAGGCGAAGGCGTCTCTGGTCAGCGCCCTCGGAGGCCTGGCAAGCGGCGACCGTTTCAATGTGATCAGTTTCGACGACACCGCCACGGCGCTCCATCCGAGCGCGGTCTCGGCCTCCCCCGACGCCGTCGGCAACGCCACTGTGTATGTGAGTGGACTCGTGTCCGGAGGCGGCACGAACATGCTGTCTGCTCTCCGGATCGCTCTGAGCGATAGTGGTCCTCGAGACGCCCTCCGCCAGGTCGTCTTCATCACCGACGGTCGGGTCGAGGGCGAGACCCTGCTCTTCGAGCACATCGCGCGTCACATCGGGCGAACCCGGCTGTTCACGGTCGGTATCGGATCGGCGCCCAACAGCCATTTCCTGCGCAACGCCGCTCGCCATGGCCGCGGAGAGTACACCTACGTAAGCGCCACGAGCCAGGTCCAGCGCCGGATGGATCACCTTCTGAAGGTTCTCTCCACACCGCTGGTTACCGACATCACCATCGAGTGGCCCGATCCACTCGCCGAGCCGCTCCCCGACCCGATCTCCGACCTCTATGCCGGGGAGCCCCTGGCTGTGACGGCGCGACAGATGCCTACCGAAGGGACCATTCGAATTCGTGGCTGGCACGGCGACGAGCTGTGGGAGCACGAGATCGAGCTCCCCGAAGGCGGTCCTCGGCCCGCCCTACCACCGACGGCCGCGTTGGCGATCGAGAAGCTCTGGGCGGCGCGCAAGATCGAGGCGCTCACCGACCGATTGGTCCTCGACGGCGCCGAGCCCATGTCCATTCGCGCCGAGGTCACCGAGCTCGCTCTCGCCTACCAGCTCCTCAGTCCCTACACCAGCCTGGTAGCGGTCGACGAGCTGGCCGCGCCGCGTGCGATGGCGGGCGCCGGCATCCTGACGCGGGTCACCGACCCCGAGGGCAACGCACTGCCGGGCGTCACCATCGAGATCTCGGGGAGTGGCACCGCCGACGTCGGAATCACCGACTCGAACGGAGAGGCGAGCTTCCCGAGCCTCTCCCCAGGGACCTGGCAGCTGCGAGCGAGTCTGGACGGCTTCTCGGTCGTCGAGTACCCGCAGGTCGAGGTCCGCGGCGGTCGAGGCACGATGATCGAGATCGTGCTCAGCTCCGCGGTCGAAGAGGTCGTCACGGTAACCAGCGCGAGTCCGCTCCTCGATCAACGGCAGGCGGGCGCCGGCACCACCCTGAGCCAGATCGAGCTCGAGCAGATCCCGACGGCCCGCGATCCGTGGTCGGTGCTCGACCAGGCACTGCCGGCCCGGCCGGAGGCGACCGCAAACGGCGGGGCACCCGGCTCCCGACACGGCGATGCGCTCGCGGTCGGCGGTGCGGTGCGACTCGATGGCGTCGAGCTCGCCGAACCCGACTCGATATCCGGTCGAGCACTCCTGCCGGAACTGGTGCAGATCGCTCGAATCGACGTCTCGACCGGCGGACCGGACGCGGCTCGCTTCTCCTCGGGTGCGGTCGTCGACCTCTTGACGAAGCGCGGCACCAACGAGACTCGCGGCTCGGTGCACCTGTCGACCGCCGATGCCGACGCGCCGCTGTTCTTGGATCAATCGAGGCCCCATCCGGAAGATTCCCAGCTTGGTGCCGGCCAGAGCAGTTTCACAGGTGACTCCCTCGACGGACAGCGACACCTGGGCGCCGAGATCGGCGGCCCGGCCGTCCGGGATCGCCTCTGGCTCTGGGGATCGTACGGCCGCAGCGGCCTGGACGCGCGGACCGGTGCCGCTACCCCGGATCTGGTCCAGATGATCGACAGCGTGAACGACCACGCCGCCGTGAAGATCAACGCACAACTCGAGGACGACAACTCTGTGGTCGCCTCGTGGCACGAAGCAGACTACGAAGAGCTGGGCCATGGCGCCGGTCCTACCCGCCCCGCACCAACCGCGGGTGTGCTCGCCGCCTCGCTCACCCACCTGCGCCTACAGGACACGCACGTCCTGAACTCGAACCTCTTCGTCACCGGTACGTTTCAGTCCACGGAGACGAGATCGTCGATCGCCTCCCGAGCCGCCCTGGCCCTCGGCCCCGAGGCGCCCCAGGCGCGCTTCGGAAGCGACGGTGTGTGGAGCGGCAGCCATCGCCAGGGTGAGGTCGACGGCTACTCGCGGCAGTGGCTCGCCGAGGGCCGCTACTTCTTCAACCTCGGCCGAGCGGCCAACGAGCTCGGCTTCGGTGGAAGACTCCGCAAGAACGAGAGTCACAGCCGCTTCACCTGGCCGAGCGAGGGTGCTCGGATTCTAGAGGTAGGTGCTCCGCGCCCACTTCTCATCACCCAGCGTGGCCTCGGCGTCCCGATCCGACGCGACAACGAGTCGCTCTGGGCTCAGAACACCGCGACCGCGGACCGCTGGACGCTCGTCGCGGGCCTGCGCCACGACCGGCAGCGCGGCTCGACTCCTGACGGCCACGCAACGGCCAACCCGTGGTTCCCGACGCTTCAGCCCGAGGTGGAGTTCGCCGGCGGCGACACCCCATTCGACTGGCGAACGATATCCCCCCGGCTGGGCCTCACCTACGCGCTCGGATCCGAGCGACGCACCTTGCTGAAGACCAGCTTTGCTCGTTTCCCGGAGCGGCTCCGAGCCGGGCTGGTCTCGCGCCTCAACCCTGTCGCCACCTCATACTTGACGCTGCTCTGGACCGACGGCGACGGCAGCGGTGACTTCAACGGCTCGACACTCGAGGGCAATGGCCCCGACGAGGTGGCAATCCTCGGTACACGAGGGTTCGACCTCGAGGACCCCGCGGCCTCGATCAGTCCGAACCGGACCGACCCCGGCCTCGACCCGGCGCTGACCGACGAGGTCCTCCTTGGTATCGAGCACGCGCTCCTGCCCGAGTTTCTGATCGGCGCCAACGTGACCTGGCGCCGGGTGCATGGAATCCACGAGCAACGCGCACTCGTCCGGGATGCCTCCGGCGGCGTCCGAGTCAACGAGTCGAGCGACTATGTACTCGATGGGTTCGAGAGCGGCACTCTGCCCGGCGGAGACGTCTACTCGGTGCCGGTCTTCGCACTCCATCCGTCGCTCGACTTCACCGGCGGCTCGTGGCTGGTCAATGGCGATCGGGAGCGTGAGACCCGCGGAGGCGGAGTGACCCTCTTCAAGCGCCTGTCGCGCCAATGGATGCTGCGCAGCTACCTACACTTCGGCGAGACCGAATGGCTGGTTCCCGCCGCTTCCCGGCGCTTCCAGAGTCCGAACCTCTGCGCCGACTCGGCGACCTTCGGCTGCCAGGGCGATCACGGAGGCGCCATCGACGGTGGGCTCTTCGCAATCGGCACGACGGACCCGGCCGCCACGGACGGCACCTGGTCGCAGCACGGCTGGCAGTACAGCCTGAGCGGGATGTACCAGGCAGCTCCGGGGCGCCCGTGGGGCTTCAACATCGGTGCGCACCTGTTTGGCCGCGAGGGCCATCCGCTGCCCTACTTCCTCGACGTCGTGACGAGCGACGGCCAGAATCGGGACATCCTCGTCAGGGATGAGATCGACGCTTCCAGAGTCGACGATCTCTCAACGCTCGACCTGAGGCTCGACAAGGAGTTCAAGGTCGCCCGAAACGTGAGCGTGACGGCGGCGGTGGAGGTCTTCAACGTCTTCAACGAGAACGCGACACTCGAGCGTGAGCCCGGTCTCAGCCGTGGCTCGGCCGGCGACCTCCGATCCACCCTCAGGCCACGGATCTGGCGATTCGGCACGAAGCTGGGATGGAGGTAGACGGGCCCCTTCTTCCCCCGCACCCCTCAGGGCTTCTTCCAGCGAAACACCGCGAAACCCACCCGCCGCCGACGCTCGATCTCGGCGTCGGAAAGCTCGCCAGGCGTCTGCTCTATCAGTGACTCGTCGAAGATGCGCTCGATCGTCTCGACTGCCATCGGATCACCGCTCATGAGCTCACGAACCCTCTCGAGTCGGTGCCCGAATCGATCGTCCCACGGTTCCGACGGATCCCTCTCGGGATCGTGGACCTTGAGCGAGAGCTCGGCGAGCAGAGCCATGTTCGGATCGAGTGCATCCGGCCGTAACTCGAGCGCCCGCTCGAACTGCTCGATGGCGCGATCGGTCTCGTAGCGCTCAGCCAGACAGCGTCCAAGCGTGTAGTGAGCGATGTAGCGGTTTTGCTCGTCGAGAACATCCGACTGAGCCGAGACGACTCCGTCCAAGGTGTCGATGCAGGCATCGATCTGCGGCGCGGAGCGGTCACCCCCCATCATTCCCGAGCGATAGTGGCGGACCCCCTCGTAGAGCTTCGCAACCTCGCCGTCGAGCGCCTCCGGCGGCAGGCTGAGCGCGTCGTAGGCGCCTTCCCGCGATCGCGCTACGGGGCGGCCGATATCTGGCTCGTGCGAGAACTCGACGTTGTCGCCAGGAAAGAGCCCGGTAAGCCAGCGAGGCTGGTTCAAGAGCATCCCGAGGAAACGATCGCTCTCCCGGTGATGCGCGAACACCCGTACGAACATCACCTCGCCTTGGTCGCCGCCCGATTCCGGCGGGAATACGACCATCAGATCGTCGGGATAGCCCGGCTCGAACTGACCCCGAAACCGCTCGTCTTCGCGCCACGGGGTGGCGAGATCGTCCGAAGCCCTCCAGACGATCAACCGCTCACGCCACGGCGGTGGCGGTCCGCTCGGTCCTTCGGTTCGCCAGCTCTCGTCCGGAGCAGGCATCCAGGCCCTCCTCAGGGGAGCATCCTGGCTCGGCTCGGCCGGCTCCATCAGCTCCGTGTAGTGGATTCGCGGCCCCAGCACGAGCCAGGCTCCGGCGCTGGTAGTCACGAGGAGCGGCTTGCGCAACTGCATGCTCAGGAAGACGTGCGTCGCGATCGGAGTACTCGACAGGACGTGGCTGCCGGTCAGCAGGACCGGGTCCACCCCGGGCTCGGTCTCCAGGGCTAGACAGGTCTTCGACAGCGGCTCGACCTCCCGCACCGAAACACCGTCGTAGTCGACGCGCACGCGGGCATGACCGCCCAGATGCGCTCGTGCCGGGGTCGAGCTCGCCAGCACGTACACCTCGATCCCGGGTTGAGCCGTTATCTGCAACGGCGCGAGGATCGCAACGTAGTCGACGTCCGGACAGACCTTGCCTGCGGCAAGGGCCGAGCGCTTGGCCGCCCAGAGGGCGTCTTCGCCCGGCTCGAGGGCTCCGGGCGGGTCGAAACGCTCCGGGGATCCCGGCTCCTGACCGGCGTACTGCACCTGATAGAGGACACGGATCTCCTCTCCCTCCTCACGCATGAACCTCACGCGTGGGCCCTCGGCGCGAAGGTCGACAAGCCATCCGGCGACGTCCGCGTCCTCTCCGTACTTGGCATCGATCAGCGCGGCGGCCTCTTGCGCTACGTGGAACTTGACGAAGAGCGCCGTGCCCATCTGCTGCGCGGATTCCACCGCCGCCACATACTGCTCGGGCGTGGGCTCGACAGGCGGCATCTGGGCCCATGCGGGCGCAGCCGGGAAAGCCGCCGCACAGGCGATCACGAGGAGCTTGTAGGACGACCTGGTCAAGTCGGACGCCTTCGAAAATGCTCTCTGCTCGAGAAGGGCTGAGAGGAATCTAGCACGCGGCCACGGGGCCCCCTACAATACGGCCTGCCCCGATGAACGAACCGAACGACACCGGCTCGCCCGGCCACTTCATCCAGAGCATCGTCGAGCGCGACCTCGAGTCCGGGAAGCACGACGAGATCCGCACGCGCTTCCCCCCCGAGCCGAACGGCTATTTGCACATCGGTCACGCGAAGTCGATCTGCTTGAACTTCGGCCTGGCCGAGAGGTATGGCGGCCTCTGCAATCTGCGCTTCGACGACACCAACCCGATCAAGGAGGAGGCGGAGTACGTCGAGTCGATCAAGCGTGACGTCCGCTGGCTCGGGTTCGATTGGGACGATCGTGAGCTCTACGCCTCCGACTACTTCGAGACCCTCTACGAGTACGGTGAGCGACTGATCGAGAAGGGGCTCGCCTACGTGGACGATCTGACCGCGGACGAGATTCGCGAGCATCGCGGAACGCTCACCGAGCCCGGTCGCGAGAGCCCGTACCGGAATCGATCCGTCGAGGAGAACCTCGATCTCTTCAGGCGCATGAGAGCGGGCGAGTTCGAGGACGGCTCCCGCGTCCTGCGCGCGAAGATCGACATGGCTTCGGGCAACCTCAACATGAGGGACCCGGTGCTCTACCGCATCCTGCGGGCGCACCACCATCGAACGGGCGACGACTGGTGCATCTATCCGATGTACGACATGGCTCACGGCCAGTCGGATTCGATCGAGGGGATCACCCACTCGCTCTGCACGCTCGAGTTCGAGGATCACCGTCCGCTCTACGACTGGCTGGTCGAGAACCTCGAGATCTACCCGCCCCGGCAGATCGAGTTCGCCCGCCTCAACCTGAGCCACACGGTGCTGAGCAAGAGGAAGCTCCTCAAGCTGGTGCAGGACGGGCTCGTCTCGGGCTGGGACGATCCCCGGATGCCGACGCTCTCGGGTATGCGCCGCCGCGGCTTCCCGCCTGCGGCGATCCGCAAGTTCTGCGACGGCATCGGCGTGGCGAAGGCCAACAGTCTGGTCGACATCCAGCTGCTGGAGCATCACGTGCGGGAGGAGCTCAATCGGACCGCGCCGCGCGTGATGGGTGTCCTGCGCCCCCTCAAGGTGGTGATCGAGAACTACCCCGAGGGCCAGTCCGAGGAGCTCGACGCCATCAACAACCCGGAGGATCCGGAGGCAGGCTCGCGCAAGGTGCCCTTCTCACGCGTCCTCTACATCGATCGGAACGACTTCATGGAGGACCCGCCCAAGAAGTACTTCCGGCTGGCGCCGGGTCGGGAGGTGAGGCTGCGCTATGGCTACTTCATCACCTACGCCGACCACACGACCGACGAGAGCGGCCAGGTGACCGAGGTGCGATGCACCTACGACCCGGAGACCCGAGGCGGCTCGGCACCGGACGGTCGCCGGGTGCGAGGCACGATCCACTGGGTCTCGGCGGAGCACTCACTCGAGGCCGAGGTTCGGCTCTACGACCATCTCTTCACCGCCCACGACCCCGGGGCCGTCGAGGGCGACGACTTCTCCGCCCATCTCAATCCGGACTCGGTCGAGGTGCTCTCCGGGTGCCGCGTCGAGCCGAGCCTCGCCCAGCTCGAGCCGGCGGCGAGCTGCCAGTTCGAGCGTGTCGGCTACTTCACCCTCGATCCCGAGGACTCGACGCCCGAGCGCCCGGTGTTCAACCGTGTCGTCTCGCTCCGCGACAGCTGGGCGAAGATCCAGAAGAAGCAGGCCGCGGGCTCCTAGCCTTCGCTAGGTCGGCTTCGTTCCGGATCTGTCCGAGCTTTCGACGAAGCGCTCATAGCTCCCCTCGCGGGGAATCAGCGAGACCAGAAGCGCGAGGCTGACGGCGACCCCCACGAGCAGGATAGGACGGCCGGTCACGAAGTAGAACACGGCCGAGAAGAGCCCGAACCCCTCCGCGATCGCCGCCAAGACGAGGGTGTAGATCAGAAACGCTCGCGGCCGCTCGAGCGAACTGGAGCTGCCCGGAAAGACCTTCCGAAAGACGACCCACCCGAGGGCGAAGCCGACGGCGGCGACCCCCAGGCCGAGCATCAACTGGTCGGCAAAGCCGTCCTCTACGGATGGGGGGCCGACGACCAGTGTGAAGACGGCCACCACCGTGATCAAGCCGGCGCACAGGGCGGCCACGATGAGACGAAGTTGCTGGACCTGCGCTTCCGCGCTCGACGCGCTGCCCGGTTCGGAAGCCACTACGACGATCATACACGTGCCAGAATCGCCCACCCCGCATGACGAAGGCGCTCTACTCCGAGGACCCCTATCTCACTCGCGTCTCGACCGAGGTCATCGAGACCGGTGAGGACGACGGGAGACCGTTCGCGATCCTGCGCGAGTCCATCTTCTACCCGGAGGGCGGCGGCCAACCCTCCGATCGCGGTCTACTCGACGGCGTCGCCGTAACCGACGTTCGAGAAGTCGGCGAACGGACGCTGCACTACGTCGAGTCGCCGATCGAGGTCGGCGCGGCGGCTCTCGAGCTCGACTGGGAGCGCCGCTTCGACCACATGCAGCAGCACACCGCCCAGCATCTCCTGAGTGCAGTCGCCGCCGACCGCTTCGGATGGGCGACGACGTCATTCCATCTCGGGGTCGAGCAGAGTGACATCGAGGTCGATACCGAGGAGATCTCCGCGGTCGAGCTCACCGAGCTGGAAGTGCTCGTGGCCCGGGAGATACGCGCCGCGCGCCCGGTCACGGCCCGCCGGGTCTCGCTCGAGGAGTACCGGCGGCTGGACCTTCGGACCCGCGGTCTGCCGGAGGGACATCGGGGCGAGGTGCGCCTGGTGGAGATCGAGGGCGTCGACGTCACGAGCTGTGGGGGCACGCACCTCGGATCGACGGCCGAGATCGAGACGATCCGCCTCGGACCGACCGAGTCGATGCGTGGCGGTACCCGCATCTACTGGATCGCCGGAGGTCGTGTGCGACGACGCCTCGATCGGTTGGAGGCACGCAACGCCGAGCTCCGCAAGATCTTCGAGACCTCCGGCGACGAGCTCGCCGAGATGGCGGCTCAAAAGCTCGCGAGCCTCAAGAGTGCAACCCGCAAGCTCCGCCAGCGGCTCACCGAGCTGGCCGAGTTTCATGGCCGCGCCCTCGCCGCCGCGACGGAGCCGGTCGCGAGCGCCCACTTCGACGACGCCGATGCCGGCTTCCTTCAGGGGGTCGCGAGATCGCTGCTCCAGGAGGACCCGAAGGCTGTAGCGCTCCTCACCGCCACCGATGAGAAGGGCTCGTTCTTCCTCGTGGCCGCGGGGGCCGACTCCGGCATCGAGCTGCGGGAGGTGGGCTCGCAGGTGGCGGAGACGCTCGGCGGGCGGGGCGGCGGTGGCGGTACGACCTTTCAAGGCAAAGCCACCTCTCTCGAGAACCTGGACCAGGCGAAACGGATGCTGCGTCAGCTTGTGTCCTGAGCGCGTCCGTCGGCCGGAGATTCTCCTCCGTCCCGTTCGGCTTCTCGACCGACCTTTCAAGGCAGGGCGTGACTCTCGAGCGGGCATAAAGGAGAGCGCCCCCACGCAGGGCCTGGACTGGTAGAGGGATACGCGCTCGACAGCCCGCGGAGAGTCATCGCCTGCCTGATCTAAGCGCCGTGTCGAGAGCAAGAAAAAACCGGGGGCCGAAGCCCCCGGTCCAGACTACACGTAGCTGGAGTCGCTGACGCTACTTCCAGTTGAGCCGCGCGCTGATGCGCCAGATCCGCGGGCTGAGGGTCTCCCGGAGGAAATCCGCAGAGCCACGGCTGAGGCCACGCTCGCGCTGCATCGTGGAGTTCTCGTTGAGGATGTTGAACGCGTCCAGGCCGAGCGTGAAGCTCACGTTACCCGAAGCGGCAAACTCCTTGTCGACGCGAAGGTCGACGGTGAAGATGTCGTCGACGCGGAAGTCGTCGACCTCGTTCACCACGAGGACGTCGCGTGCCTGACCGTCCGACGTCGTGACGTCGAGGAAGTAGGGCAGCGGGTAGCCTTCGCGACCGAAGAGGTTCGCGGCTACGTTGAAGCCCCACGGACGATCCGGAGCGACCTGATACATGCCGTTGATGTTGTACTGCCAGCTGCTCTGGATCCAGACATCGGCCTTGGCACCCGAGCCGGCAGACTGGACGGCGTAGATGCCACCGTCGATGGCTCCACCGTCAGCACCCTGACAACCGAAGGTCAGGTCGTCCTCACAGACGTTCGGACTCTGCGACGCGCTGAAGCTCGCCGGTACGTCCCACTCGGCCTCGCCGAGCTGGAAGTAGCCACGCAGCATCCACTGGTTGGACAGGCGTTTGGTGAAGTTGATGTTGTAGCCGAGGTAGTCACGCTCGCGATCACCGTTGGTCAGGAAATCGCCGCCCGTGTAGCTCAGCGACGGATCCAACGAGTAGATCGGCAGCGAGTAGGCGGTGCCGTTCGGCAGGTTGCCGGTGGCAACCGAGTCGACCACGTAGTCGCTCGAGCGCTGCAGACGGGTGTTGCCGGCCGCGTCGCGCACGAAGGCGATCTGGTCCTGGATATCGCTGATGTTCCTCCAGGTGATCTGTCCACCGACCACGAACTCGGGCAGCACGGCGTGCTCGACGCCGAGGATGAACTCGTCCGTCGTCTCCGGATCGAGACCCGGGTCGACCGTGTTCGGGCTGATCAGCGCCGTCGGGTTCGAACGATCGAAGCCGGAGGTACCGATAATCAGGACCTGGTCCGGGCCCGTGCCGTTCAGGGTCGAGCCGTTGAAGTCACCAGAGCCGTCGGTGTCGTACCAGTAGAGCGTCAGGTAGGACGCGCCTGCCGGATTTGTCCGATCGATGTCGTCGGTCTCGAGCTGCTCGGGGAACTGCGCGAAGCTGGCCCTGAGAAGGGTCTTGCGCTCCTCGCCCAGAGCGTAGGTCACGCCGATACGCGGCGAGATGGTGGCCCAGTCGAAGCCCGCGTCCGCGCCCTGGAAGGCCAGCGACGGGTGGACACCCGGGAACCAGAAGTTGGCATCAGCCGTGACCGCCTCGTTGGTGCCTTCCTGAAGGTCGTAGCGGAGACCCGCGTTGATCGTCAGGTTGCCCGAGGAGATGGTGTCCTGGACCCAGGCCGAGGTGTACTCCTGGTTGACCGGCGTGGTGACGCCACGCTGCGTGAACAGGAGCGAGCCGTTGAAGCCGTTGCCGACGTTGACCGCCCAGGCGTTCTCGTTCGACCACTGGAAGTCACTGGCGCTATCGAACTCGCGCATCCGGGCACCGAACTTGAGCTCGTGGCTCACGTTGCCGGTGTTGAAGAAGTACGAGCCGTCAGCCTTGAACTCCTCCTGCGGACGGGACGAGCCGCCGCTCCAGAAAGAGCCCTGCCAGACGCCGTTGTCGTCGCGGTAGGACATCGGGGCGCCGTTGACGCCCAGGCCCGAGGCCTTGACGGCCTTCGAGGCGAGCTGGAAGCCGCCGTCGACCTTGTTGTAGCCACCGGTGACGAAGAAGTTGGAGTTCACGACGTGCGTGTCCTCGAACTTGATGATCGCGGTCGGACCGCGCTGATCCCAGGTGGTCGGCTGCGGACGAGTCGGGCTCGCGTTGCGACCGAACTTCTCCTTGTCACCGTTGTTCCACGAACCCGTCGCCGAGTTCGACGACGAAAGCTGCGCGTTCACCTTGAAGGCGGTGTTGGTCAGGATGGTGTCATCCGACTGTACGTCCGCCGGGGAGGCGCCGCCGGTCAGGTTCTTGATGTCGTTCTGACCGTGGGAACCCCAGAACCAGAGCTTGTCCTGGATGACCGGACCACCGGCCTCGAAGCCCCACTCCTCGATCTTGTTGATCGAGTTGCCGATGAACGAGGACTGGCCAGCACCGAGCTCGCTGTCGTCGATATCCGCGCCGGACTGCTTGAGGAACAGGAACGAGTTGGAATCGGTGACCAGGAAGCGGGCCGATCCGCGGAACTCGTTGGTACCACGCTTGGTCACGAGGTTGACCGACACGCCGCCGGCCGACTTGGTGAC
>JAODVM010022227.1:0-39453 GCA_025400095.1 Phenganax marumi
CTAAAATGCCAAAAATGAGCGATTTTTCAAGTTTAGGAAATTAGCTACTGCGTTGCGTAGGTAGCATAGTTTGTAACAGTCTGGTACTTTTCCTAAACTGTTTGATCAGGGCCGTCAATCCAAGTGGGTTTCACAGACCTCGCATAGGCAGTTGGCCCGCAGCGGCTTTTCGAAAGGTGCCTTAAAGTTTGCTTTTTGGAGCACAATTTTAATGTCTTTGATAAATACATATATCAACAAACTATCAATCAGACAACAATATTTACATCATTTTGGTGCCAAATTTTTTGTGCAGCATTGTTATTTTGCTACACATTGAAAGCGCAGTCAAGTTCTGTCACACTTAGTAGATGTTTGCAATCACGGCTTGAACAAAATCTGATGTACTTGCACTGCCACCCATATCCATAGTCAAACGCTGAAATAAAACAAAATTAGCTGGTAATCGCAGGCTTTTTGCAGAGGAACAATAAAGTACTTTACCTTTCCTGTACTGATGGTTCTTTCAACAGCAGTGCGCACTGTGCTTGCATGAACTTTCAAGCTGCAGGAAAATATGAGATTTGTTCAGCTATAGTACATCAACAAAGTTTGCTTTCACAAAGGTAGACAGTTACATACTTAATATGGTCCAACATATCTGCTCCTGAGAGCAACATTGCAGTAGGATTGGCAACGTTTCTTCCTGCCATTTGGGCGTATGTGTGTCTTGCGCCCTTGAGAAAAAACATGTAAAATATGGGAGAAGATGAATAGGTACCATTAATTATAGGGTTTCAGCTTTCCATACGAAGACTGAGAACTCTTCGCTTGTCACTCAAATAAGCTGCCTCATACAGCAATATTACTCTGATACTAACTGGTTCAAAAATAGCAAACTGGCTGCCAATACTCTTTCCTGGAACAACACCAGCACCTCCAACGAGTCCAGCAGCAACATTTCCAATTATGTTTCCGTAGAGATTAGGAACAACAAGAACATCAAACTGCTGAGGATTGGAAACCATCTAAAGTGAAATGAATCTTTGTTTTCATATATCTGATGCTAAAGAAACCTCGCGTAGCAAGAGACTTCGCACCTGCATACAAGCATTATCAACGATCATTCCTTGAAACTCAATTTTAGGATATAACTTTGAAACTTCTTCACATGTCTTCAGAAATAACCCATCTGCCATTTTCCTAGAAAAGACCAAACTCACTGTGTAATGTTGCAAAACAATTTTGTCCTACAGAGCTGAAGACATACATACATGATATTTGCTTTGTGTATAGCTATCACTTTCTTTCTTCTTTGCATTGTGGCATAATCAAAAGCAAATTTTGCAATTCTTTCTGATTTCTTTCTTGTGATAATTTTGATCATTTCCACAACACCAGGAACTGTCTGCAGGATTATGCAATCAAATTTACTTCATGATCAGATAGCAAGCACAGAAGACACCACTTCTAACCATTCATGAACTTAGAAAAACTTAGTCTTACTTCATGCTCTAAGCTTGTGTACTCTCCTTCTGTTTGCTCCCGAACAATAATCACGTCAATGTTGTTGTGCCTAAATTAAAAGTCACAAGTGAAATGTCCAGTTAGAACTTCAAAAGTCACTCTATAAAAAGTAAGCCATGCCCTAACCTTGTTTTAAAGCCAGGAAAGGACTTGCAATGTACAACATTGGCAAATAAATCTAAATCAATTCTACAAGAACATCATGATAATGTCAAATTTTTTATAATCTTGCTAATAGTACATGTAAAGTAATTCATTTTTGTCTTGTCTGAAAGGCAAAATCCCCATACTTCATTTTCTGATTCAAAGAGAGAATATCTTGACTGTTAATACTGGTAGGAGTGGTTAAAGCACCTGGATTACAAAAACAGTTTAGGAAAATTGGTTCACATCACTCAATAATACTTTGCTCCAAATTTATGTCTTACTAAACCTTTGATAGCTACTCCTGTTTTCTTTAATGAATCTGCCACGTCCAGCAATGAATGCTTGCTTCCATAACTCCCAATATCACTGAAAAATATGGTAATTGTTCCAACCTATTCCTCACATGGAAGCTGGTAATTTCTTTCTAACATTAATATGTGTTTTCTTCCAACCTGACAGCAATTTCATTCCACTCGACAGGGACACCAGCTGCTGCAAACACCATCTTCACAGACTCACACAGTTCTGGACCTACTCCATCACCTGGTATCATGGTTAGGGTGTGCTTACCGCCAATAGAGCTGGATGGCTGTTTGATGTAAAAAGTCAGATTGTTCTTAATGTACAGTACAAAACAGTTGTTATTCTCCAAATCTCAACCTCTTGCAAGCAAATTCTGGAGCTACCCAGCTATACCAGCCTTACTCGTTCTACCTTTTCTTCAGATGAAAAGTATCGTCTACACGCAAGAACTGAGGTTGTTCCTCCATGGTTCTGTAAAAAAACAATTTAAAACTATCAGACATCCACCAAATACTATTTTTTAGTCAGAATGAACTAAAAAGATCTAGAACGAGGTCCCAAGACCTAAGCGATTTCATGTACTACTCATCAAATATGTCACGCTAATTGAACATATTTGTTCTAATTGGATCAATTTCTTGAGTGTCACCGTAATTTGCAATAGCAAATATTCTATAGTTCTTACAGTCAGAGCCACTTGATGGAAACGTGGGTCTCTCAAGAAACGAAATATCTGTCTGTTACAGCCACAGCCTATCTGCAACAACTTTCGTCCTCCGCGAGCAGCCATCTTCCTACAGAATTGTGACGCATTCATTATCTATGGTTATCCACTGACCATCACACTTAGTTTGTTTGTGGGCGTTTGCGCTGCAGAGGTTGTCTACTTTTTCTACTACGACGAGTTTTCAAAACTTCAATACCGGTTTCTGGTTGATACATTTTAGAAGTTGTGAGTTTTTATAAAATTGTTTCTTGCTGTTGATGTGATTGCTTTGGTGCTTCACTAAATCATTTAAAGGTCAGGAAGAGGTAACCTTCATTTTTGATCGATCCTTCATATAAATCAATGTTGCAAACTTGCAAATTATGAAACATTTTCAGGAAATGTTGCTTTCACAACGTGTAGCAGCACGTGGCTCTAAATGTGCGCAACTTAGAACTTACGAAGCAAAATTTGTATTTGTATATGGATACAAATCCCTCCAGCTTGGCCTCCTTACCCTGGCCCTCCCTTAGCCCCTCCCTCATGTCTGCCTCTCTTTCTATCCTGCAATGAACCCTAATATGTGATTGAATGTCACTGACTACATCGTCAGTCATCATAGATGGGTAGAAGTCCTTATCAAATTGAAATCTGTCTTCTTTATTGTTCATCCTTTCACTAATAGTACAACAAAGAACACTACCTGGGCTAGCTTTCAATTTCATTGCTGATTACCAAAACATTGATCATTTAAACATAAAACAGTGGTAGTGTAACTTCCTTTTGAACCGATATCAATGCTGTGTAGATGACTGCTGCATCACCTGCTCAAAACGAATCATCTCGGATAGATCTTGATTCTCCAAGATGGGATCAAAGCACATTTGCTGGTCGCTTCAAGCATTTTTCGGAAATAACAAACATGATGCTGTCATTGAAGTCCGACAGAGATCTGAATGAGGCACAAAGCTTGCTTAATTTGTACAGGTTTTTATTACTATTTACTACTGATTTCAATAATTTACAGGCATAAATTCTTAAAAATTAGAAAACTATGTAATTCAACACAATGTAATACTGGTTTGATTGATTCTAACAAAAAAAAGGCTAAAGAAAGAACCTGTGGGAACAACAGATGAAGAAATATGGCAAGCAAAGACTCTTTATGAATCTGCTTTTCATCCAGATTCTGGAGAAAAAATGAATATTTTTGGCAGAATGTCATTTCAAGTTCCTGGTGGAATGTTAATAACTGGAGCATTATTGCAATTTTACAAGTATGCTTAGTGTACTTATTCCACAATATTTTGTTGAATGAATTTGTTTAGATTGTACATTAAGATGCTATGGCAGTATACCTATATTGTCCAATCTTTTAGGACAGTGCCACAGGTTGTATTCTGGCAATGGGTTAATCAGTCTTTTAACGCACTGGTTAATTATACAAACAGAAATGCCAAGTCAACAATCACAGGAAAGTGAGTCAATAGCCTGTTATGTACTGCAGTCTTATTTCCATTCATGGAATTCTTTGTATGTCCCCTTCCAGGCAGATGGGTGTGGCCTATGTTTCGAGTACAACTGCAGCAGTTGCTGTCTCTATTGGTCTAAACTCACTTGTTAAGGTATTGCTGGGCAGTTCCCTATGAGATGTCTGCTAACATAAGATTTCTTGATTTAAGCTTGATTTTGTCACTTTAATATAGCGTGCACCTCCTCTGACTGCTCGATATGTTCCATTTGTTGCGGTTGCTGCGGCTAATTGTGTCAATATTCCTCTGTCAAGGCAGACGTAAGCCAGATATTTTTATTCTTTGAGGCAACGGCTAGAAATTTTTTCTAAACTGCCTTACAAAGTTGAAAAGGCATAGAAGGCCTAAAACTATGAGAATGTACACAGTTGCAGGATGTGACGTGAAATAAAGTGATTTTGTACTTTAGTGAATTAATCAATGGTATTAAAGTGTATGATAAGGAAGGTGAGGAACTTGGTTTGTCTCAACGTGCAGCAGTGAAAGGAATAACACAAGTTGTTACATCTAGAGTTACTATGGCTGCACCTGGAATGTGTAAGAAGTTGCTTGACAGTTTGTCATTGCATGCATTTGGAACTTTGTGGTGACAAGCTAAATATGTTGTTGAATAATTTTTCAAATCGGGTTGTTTCCTCCTTTAGTGATAATCCCCATAATTATGGAAAGACTAGAAAAATATCGGTGGATGCAAGTGAGTATATTAAAACACGAAATGGGCAGTTCATGCTATACATTTTGTTTGGCAAACCATTGAATTTGTTGAATTTATCATCACCGCGTACCATACAAAGATAATGTACTGCCATTTCATAATAGAGGTAACTTTTCTTTTAAATATTTTTTTAGAGAATTAGAGTTCTTCACGCACCAATTCAAATTATTTTATGCGGAATTGGGTAAGGAGAAAGGATTTGTCTTCTTCTGTCCAAGACCAAGGCCTTTGAGGATTTCTTGACACGTCATTTTTTTACAGTTTGACTTTCATGGTACCTGTGGCTTGTTCAATATTTCCTCAAAAATGGTTTGTATTCCATTCTTATTTTCTGCAATTATTTTCTCAACTACGCCGTACTCTCTAACGTTTGGTGTAATAAGTGATCAAAGCATCTTTAATTTTCAGTTCAATGAAGGTGGATCATTTGGAGACGAACCTACGAGAGAAAATACGAGCAAGCAAAGGTCCGGATATTCAGACTGTCTACTTCAACAAGGGACTTTAGTGAGATCATATATATAACAAATGAATTCTATTATCTTTTGTTCACTATTCTGAAGGTAAGCAAAGGTAGACTTCTAGCGTTGCGCCCACGCTAGAGATAACCTGCAATTTTCGCATGCCTTTCAAAGTAGGTAGGATTTCAATTTGATGGACGCACGTGAGCTCAATATTCTGCACGTTTCGATTTTTTTGCATACCTCTGCCTCATTGTTTGTTGATCATCACTAACGTTGGTTTTCAGACCAAATAATCATCTTTACCACCAAGCGAGCCACACGATTAAATTTTTGTAATTATTAAACGCATACAGCAGCATTCACCTTTTTTATTTAATACTCGTAGAAAAAATTTTTCATTTGGTTTTTACGGTGTTACATAAAAGTATTCGCTAAACTCAACAGGAAATTTTGAAATTTCCTGTATATGGATATCTTTTCCGGTAATAAATCAAAAGGAATAGCGAAGTTAAACTTTGAAATCATTCACGAACTGTTGGAATAAACTATGATGGTCGAGATTTGACGTACGTCCTTGTTCAGTAACATTGAAATTTTATTAATTCCTAGCCACACTGATACGCCTTGACCGCCGCTCTGACAGCTTGGTTTTTTATCTCACATATGCATTCTGCTTTCTGAACGAGTGGTTAGAGCGACTTCCGGGTCAACCCAACTAGCCCTCTTATTGGCCGAAATGCTCGTTGTTGATTGGTTTTCTGCATATTCTGAATATCACGGTGTGCAATATGTTAAACTGGTTGTTTTTCAAGGGATTTCCCGTGTGTGCATGCACGTTTAGACCTCACGTGACCTCTTTGTCTTCTTTGGCCTTCAAAATGAAGCCTCATCACTCATTCAGTGTATGTTGTTTTGAGGCTTTGAGCGCAGCTACTTGTCAGTTGACAACTGAGCAACAGCACACAGCAATAACTGTTTCGAAAATGTGAGGTTTTTGTCGTTGAAATATGGCTACTGCAACGGCAACACGTAGTTTCACCTGGAATGAACAGTATAGAAACGAAATAATAGCAGATTTCAAACCCTGCGGATGTAATATTAAACCTGCACGAACTATAAGGCCAAATGGCACTTTCCCGAATTTAACTCGCAGCCGAAGCTTCGGGTCGCCAACCTTTCCAAGACGAAAGCCGTCTCCTATCAGACGAAAAGCAAAGTCAGTACACTTCGCTGATTCTAAAGGGCTAGCTCTTGTGTCTGTATCGACGTTTAATGAAGAAAAGGAGCTCCGTGAGCAGTTTGCAAGGTTCGCAAGTCTGCAATCGCTCTCCCGTCATTTTAAAGATTCTGGCAAGGTTAAAAGGGGCAGAGAAACTGAACATGCTCGCAAGAAACCTTCAGAAAAGATCATCAAGCAACTAGCTTGGCAGAAAGTTTGCGTGGAAAATACAGAATTATTAAAAACAGGAGTCCGTGGATATGTGTATGTTGCCAATCTTGCGTATGACAAACAAGTCAAGGCAAGATACACTTTCAATTCCTGGCAAACACAACACGAAATTCTGGGGGGATTCCATTCCAACTGCACCAAAGAGATTGATAAGTTTGTGTTTGAGATTCCTGTGCCTAAAGAAAGTGCTGCAATGAACTTTAAAGTTGAATTTGCCGTGAGCTATACAGTTTTGGGGGATACGTTCTGGGACAATAACAACGGATTTAATTACCATGCATTATTTGCTAGTTCATAACTGTAAAACCAAAATAAACTTCGATAATCGACGACTTGTATATATAAGAAGGATAAAGTAGTTTAAAATGTGTCTAATGTCATCGTTGTCATGAGGGAATGCAGTAAACATCTCGATTTTAGAATTTAAGACTCAAGTTCTTGAACTTTAAGGATTGCTCGTTTTACTTTTACTTTTTCTTACATATTGATTTCGTAACGTTGTAAAAGTTTTGAATAGAAGTTCATAGAATTCAGATCTTTTGTATATAGCAAGTGGGAATGTGGACAATGTAGAATAAAGACTGAGGTGGTTCTACCAGGACATAAAAAAATGTATCCAATTTTAAAGAGTGCCAAGCGGAACTTTGAGATTCCGCTCAATCTTTATGTTCAACGTACATAAGCCGTGGGTGTATGCTAAGTTTTAACCAAATTTTAAGATTCACTGTTGTGTCTTTTCGAAATAAGCAATGAAAAAACTTAAGGAAGGGATTCTAGGCTGTTGTTCAAGTATTCTTCTGGTATTTCCACAGGATCACCACGAAACTTAACTAAGCCAGATGCCCAATGGACGCGATCCATGCACAAGGCGAGAAAATTTTCAGTGCCTAACTGATTCAAAGATATGGGTTAAATGCAGCCTCCTTGTTAGAATGTTATTCTTATAAACGCTCAACCTCTGTTTCTCTGCATGATGCAGTTCGACTTATTCGCGTGATCATGCTAGTCAACATGCGCTGTTTACTAATCAGGTATGCAGCGTCATCATCCATATTACTGAAATTCTTTGATACCAAGCTGAGTGTTATTGAGGGAATTTGCATAGTCAAATTCAAACACCTTTTAAGATGTACTCTTGAGTCTTTCCGATTATTTTTCCGCTTTCAGTCAACTTTACCCTGACCATGTTTAGATCAGAGACGTTCCTATTTTCTGTTGAGTTTTCGGAATATTGGACTTCAGTGCGAGTGATGCTACCTAGCAGTTTAAAAAACAGTTTTAGACTGAGTGGCTGTACATGGTGTGAAAGTTAATCTAAAGGTACGTGGACGGTGAATGAAACCAGCTTGGGATGATCAGGGCAATACTGCATGATATACGAGATTTCAGATGGCTCTAACTCCCAGTTATAAAGGACGAACTCGTCTATGTATCCGCCCGGGGCCTGAACACCACTGCTCTTACGGCCTCCAATTTTAATCTCGTCCCAGTCTTCTCCAATTGGAACTTTTGAGGTATTTACGTCAGCCTTTTCATGTCCATCGATAAAAATCTTCGCTTGACCGCGACGGGAATCATAAGTCGCTAAGATATGGACCCAGACTCCTTCAGGGACAACTGCTTGCTCAGTCACTATGTTGAATAACTCATGAAGCTCTTTGCTGTACCCTATCCATTGTAATTTTCCATCTGCCACGAGGAGGTCTAGCAAAGTGGTGTGTAGGACCGGTTCTGTCACGCTGAATAACGGATGTGTTCCAATGGTGGAATTAAGATTGAACCAAGCTCCTACAGAAATGGCTTTCGTTGGTTTGTGCTTGAGATTTGCTGCTTCAATCGTTAACCGAGGATC
The DNA here is from genome assembly GCA_025400095.1 of Phenganax marumi. Taxonomy (NCBI): domain Eukaryota; kingdom Metazoa; phylum Cnidaria; class Anthozoa; order Malacalcyonacea; family Clavulariidae; genus Phenganax; species Phenganax marumi. Next base: position 8,676 of record JAODVM010022227.1, read on the forward strand.
TCCTCTGGCGTTGAGATCTAGGCACGAGCCACATTTGTCACATCCACTGTCCAGAATGTCGGCATCTGCAAAAGAGAAAACTTATCGTGAGAGACGTGATTCCTTTGAAAGTCCAACTTGAATGTCGGGTGTACGTAACCTTATCTTACCTCCCTGCATGTGTCCGTCATTATGCAGGCCAGACTGATCAAACACCAGTCCTGCAGATCTGTTGATCTTCTGAAACCCGTAATGAAGAACCATCCTATTGAACTCACAATCATCGTACAGAGTCCTCACTTCCCTTGGGTCTAGTGCTCGGGCAAACAAATACACCTCATCAACTGCTATCAAACTTGTGTCACCAAAAGCTGGCCCAATTCCTGCGGGTGTAAAGTCCGCAGGTATGCTCTCTTGACGTTGATTCACTTTTTCAGTCGTCAGTGCACCGTCGACGTAGATTCGAGTGATTCCGGTGGAGCTGTTGAATGTGCCGCTAAGATGCGTCCACACGTTCTTGTGCACAAGAGGAAGCTGCGTATGTGTGTTGAACTCCCGCGAAGAGTCTCGCACGAACCATTTGACGTAGCCAGTAGCATTTGTGCGCACCCACATAGCTAGAGTGATGGCTTTTGTTGGTTTGTTTTTGATGTATTTGTCAATGAAGCGAAGATTTCCTGAATTGAAAATCAAGGCTTTGCCACATGAACCTGGAGTTGAAAAAAGATACTGCTTATGGAAACCTACTTGTATCAACAGGGAAAAGTAATAAAATGAAAGTTTTATTGAAAAACTAGACTTTACATTGGACACTATCTCATATAAATAAACATCAATCCATAGGAGACTGTTTGATTTTATGTACAAGTAGAATTCCTTACCGTACACCCTTGAAGAAGAGTGAGCTTTCCCGAAAACTGAAGCATCGTTAAAATGACCCGATTTATCGTCGATTGCATTCTCGTTGTTCTCCGTTGGATTGTCAAAACTGAAGTACATCACTGCATCTTTGCCTGATAAAAAAAAAGAAAAGTTTAAGTGAAAGAAGTGAAGTTAAACAAAGCGAGAAACTGACAGAAACAAAATGAAAAAATGAACATTGGATCTTCGAAGAAGCCTCCATACCTAAAGAACGAGCCACTCTTTGTTCCTGCAACTTTGCGAGAGCTGTGGAAATTTTGAAGAAAGAGGATTAGTTTTTCAAGCTCTTAGATGGTACATGGATGGCTTGCATGGCATCACTATTACTTTCTCTGAGTTTCTTTGCGTACCTTTGTTCAATTTTCTTAGAAGTTGCGAAGCGATAGAAGGCCAGTTTCCTAGAGAGTAAAATTAGAAAATCATGAAGAAACTTCAAAATATTCGGAATAAGCCTTTAGATACCTTCATCGTCTGTTGTATTCTTCGGTTTTGTCGATCCGTCTGGTTTGACGACATCAGTACCGTTCCTTGTCGCCGTACTTTTCAAAACATTTACCCACTCCTTACCTATCGTGAACGGCTGGCCTGCCCCAGGCTTTGAATTGAACTTCTCTAGAACATGTGAGAGTCTATGTTTTAATAACTTCAAAGATTTTTCACTCGGCTTGTTTTTTGCTAGTTTACTTAAAGATTCCTTCTTTTCTGTTTGCATTGAATTGCCGTTCTTCTTTCGAACTTTTGCTTCCAATTTAGTGATTATTTTTGTCAGTTTTGATTGTAGAGTTTTCAGTGTCTCTCTGTTGACATCATCACTTGATTGCTCTTGTGTACTTCTCACGTTTGCTTTCAACCTCAATGGCTTACTCCAAAGGTGATCAGGAGGATCTTCAACAATTTTAGTTTCACTGTTCGCATTTTCCATCTTTGTTTCATCAATATTTCTTGTTTTATCCCTGAACAGACTCAAAGGAACTTGCGCTAGTTTAATTGCCTCGTCCTCTTTTTCAGGCACGCTCTTTGAGGTGGTTGTAAACTGGTTTTGCCGGCTGCTCAACCCAAATAGCAAATTTCCAGGATTGTTGATTATATTGGTTGTTGTTCCAGGTATATCAGGGTATGGTTGAATCGCTGCTGTGATAGGTAATGTAGATCTCGCTGTCCCAAAAATCGAGGGCTCACTGGCCTGCATTTGTGAAACCATAGTGATAGATGATGGTGGTGCCACTGTCAAAGGTGTTTCGACCTTCACTGGTACCATAGTCACAACCTTATTACTATTTGTATCCATGACGGTACTTGTCATACCAGCATTCCCAACGTCACTCTGCACTGGTACAATAGTATTAAGTGATTGAACTGGCACCACGCTATTGTCTGGAATGATAATAGGCAATCCTTCGTTCAGTATACTCTGCCGCTTCATTCGATACTCGGGAATATTCTTATCAACGTTGGTCATCGTTGCTTTCTGGGGATCAGGTGATACTGCATTTTCACCTGGAGTAAACATGCTGTTATTCGTGTTTGGCTGTGTATTTTCATGCTTTGGTTTGGACGCAAATTGAGGAATCTCGAATCGCTTTTCTGCATTTATTTCTTGTGATTGGACTTTTTCTACTTGTGATTGCGACCCTAGCCGTACAAGATACACACTTGGTGTTGTTAGAGCTACAGAAATTGCATCGTTCGGAAACGCTTCAGTTGATTTCTTGGTTGGAAACTCTTCTCTTGTTGGTAATACTGTGAAATGATTCTGCTTTGGTTTCGCACTTTTCTTTTTGGTGATATCAGTTTCTTTTTTGAATAATTGCGACATGAACTTGCTCGTCTCCTTTCTCGGAATCTCACCTATGACATCATCAAGTAACGCGTCTAGTTCACGCTTGTCACTTGTGTCTTTATCTAAAATGTTAAGACGCGAAATCAGAGGATAGAACTTAGACAGCAACCGATTTTCCCTTTTGCGAAAGTATCATAATAATTTTCCTCTGAACTATAGATTTCAATATCTCGCTTGTACTTTGATGCGCTCAACCTTCTAACAGAGAGCATACTTACCTGATGTTGCGGGAAAAATATAGTTACAAGAACAAAAAATAAAAACACAAGCAAAAAACTTGCTGAATGCCATAAGATGAAATCTGAAACTTAAACAAATATTAATTCTTAGTGTTGAATACAAAATATGTTTACTGGTCAAAGAAGAATTTTTTTTTACCTATCCAAGAATCATCGCAGAAATATCCACATGTAAGCGCTAGCAAACGACTGTTGCCGAAAACTCCAAATGATCCAAAGATAACTCATCATATCCCAGTTATATTTAGTCTGTAAGTTTTTGATTGTAACGTATATTTTTGCTATTTTATCTTCATCGTGAATTAGTTTCGTCTCAACGCTTCATTGAGCAAACAGGTAGTTATGGAATTCAAGATTTTTCCTCTTCATTTTATTTCTTGGACAGAACCTGACACCTGCATGGGACTGTTGAGGACTATATAGCGTGCATTTTTGCACTTTTGGCCCAACTAAACTATTACTGAGTTTCTTGAATAATTTGATATTTTGTAAATCTAACAGACTAACGCTGAGTTGAGTCTTACTTCTGAATGCAACAATTCTTAATTGATATTTTAAGAGGTGCGTAAAGCTGCAATCAATTCACTTCTGTTTCCATCATTTTTCAGGTCTACTCTGACCATCTATTACTCAAAGTTTGATAATTTGGGTCATTGTTTACGCAAACAGAGACCAACACCACACACACCGAGTTTGTTGACACATTCGGAGACCAACACACACTGAGTTTGATATTTTTTGAATATTTTGCGCTATTCATATCCAGTCTCACGTGGATGCGCGACCCGCTGAAGTAGTGCATTCTGGGATGCATTTATTACCATTAGAAAAACACCGCTACCTGGAGGAAGAAGTTGTCGCGTTTGTCCAAGAAAATCTTTGGAAGATGTCTAAACGAAGGCTTGATGTTGACGACGTTAAGAAATCAAAGGAAATGGCGTAAGTAGGAATTGTTTTGCCCAAATGATATCTTTGAAGTATATTGTCGTATAAAGTAACCGGCAAATAATACTATACATGTGACATATAAAATTTATTCTCTTTGACGTTCATCATTTCTTTGTGAAAGGTATTGTATAAAGCAGAACACGCTGATTTTGTCATAATACAGAGTAGAGCTAGCTAAATGCAGATCGTATTTTGTGACATTTTCGTATGTTGCTATTTATTCTCTGAGAAGTCCCCCCCCCCTGACAACATGCAAACATGCATGTAACCTTTTGAAAAGTTATGGCTTTACTAATCAGAATATAAAAGCTTATAGAGTTTGCTTGTACATTTAACGCCTCTAAATTCCATGTGTCGTACACTTCTAGTGATTTTGAAAATCTCAAGCTCAAAATCAAACTTAATCCACACTCTGGCCGACCGTACACGGACAAATATTATGCCATTCTTAAGAAGCGACTTCAGTTACCTGTGTGGGAATATAAAGAGAGATTTATGGATATGCTTGATAAACATCAATGTATTGTGCTAGTTGGTGAAACAGGCTCTGGCAAGACAACTCAGGTATGAGATGACAAGATGGCTCATATCTTGATGGATTTGTTTCAGCCAGTTGAGATGGAAGAATCTCACTGTAAGAGAAATGTCATTCTAGATTCCTCAATGGTGTGTTGAAGGAAGAAAGGACCAGCGTAAAGGTGTGGCATGTACTCAGCCACGGAGAGTAGCAGCAATGAGCGTTGCTCAACGTGTTGCAGACGAAATGGATGTGATTCTTGGCCAAGAAGTTGGATACAGTATTCGATTTGAAGATTGCACAAGTGCTAGAACAGTCATGAAGTATGACCCTGAAAACAAGTTTTTTCTGTTTGTACCGTCGATTTCATTGAGTAGAGCTAAACTTTCTTTGTTTTGAAATCCTGTTTTCATAGGTACATGACAGATGGTATGTTGCTTCGAGAGGCTATGACAGATCCATTGCTGGATAAATATGATTGTATTTTACTTGATGAAGCTCATGAGAGGACGTTGGCAACTGATATACTTATGGGTTTATTGAAAGAGGTTTGATTAACTATTTGATTAACTGTTTGATATTTGATTTGATATTTGATTAACTATTTACTATTTATTTGATGATTTGATTAACTGTTTGATTTGAGGTGTGATTAACTATTTTGATATATTTTAAGACGCATCAAAACCTGCCAGATTTCATCGAGTCTACTGTTAATTTGCTGCAAAGTGCTTTACTTACAATTTTGCAAACATTTCTAGGTTGTTGCCCAAAGAAAAGACATCAGAATTGTGATTATGAGTGCAACACTTGATGCAGGGAAGTTTCAAGAATATTTCAACAATTGTCCTTTACTAAGTGTCCCTGGCAGAACGCATCCAGTCGAGATCTTTTACACACCTGAGCCTGAACGAGATTATCTTGAAGCCGCGATTAGAACAGTTGTTCAGATCCACATGTGTGAAGAGGTTGAAGGTGATATGTTGCTTTTCCTCACTGGTCAAGAGGTAATTGCTCCAACCTCAATGATGTAAAAATTGACAACAAATCAATTGTTAATGTCTAGGACAAAGAAATATAAAATTCAGACTGCCATAAGGTAAAATTTTGAAGAAATTCAAGGAAAAAAAGCAACAAAGCGAACTTTTATGATTTTAGCACCAAATGCCATCCAAATCGTGAAATTTTCAGATTTTTTAATACACACTGTTTTTATAATGGAAAATGACTTTTTTGGGCAAATATATCAATTGGTAATGTGGGACAATTTGGAACAGACCAGGGGCGGACTGGGACTAAAGTTTTTTTCCCGGGAACATCCAAGAAAGCGGCCCAATATAGTTATAGTAAGCGACATTGTCCGGCCCATATAGCAACATTGTCGGCCCAATATAGCTATAATAAGAACAGGTCCACCGGGAAAACTCCCGGTGTTTCCTGTGGTCAGTCCGCCCCTGGAACAGACCTGGACATGTTGTAATATTAAGTAAACACGGCTCACCTTGTTGCTTTCTAAATACTCAAAATATTGCAGGAAATTGAGGAGGCTTGCAAACGAATTCGCAAAGAGATGGATAATCTTGGTGGAGAAGTTGGGGAACTCAAATGTATACCGCTTTATTCCACATTACCCCCACAACTCCAGCAACGTATCTTCGAAGCAGCTCCACCAAATCGACCGAATGGAGCAATCAGCAGAAAGATCGTCGTATCTACTAATATTGCTGAAACTTCACTGACAATTGATGGAGTTGTGTTTGTGATTGATCCTGGCTTTTCAAAACAAAAGGTTCAAGTTCGTTTTTTCTTTTCTGTGTTCTATCAATTATTTCGACAAATTTTTCAATAAAATAGTTTAACTCATTTATGCAAGTAGCATACGTACTAAAGGCCATTTTCCATTACGGCCGTTTTGCCCGCGCGGGCGGAGCGCACAGTCTTAAACATGCTCTGTTGTTGATTCTCCGCTCTTGATCTCGCGTGCACGCGGAGAAAGTTGAATTACTTTTAACTTTCCTGGCGTGCACGCGAGACCAAGCGCAAACTGACAACGACAGAGCATGTTCAAATCTGTGCGCTCCGCCCGCGGGGGCGAAACGGCCGTAATGGAAAATGGCCTTAAGTTAGAACTCACATTGCATCTAAGTTTAGTGTGAAATTTACCTTGGAATTTCTGCTATTTTCTAGGTGTATAACCCTCGAATCCGAGTCGAGTCTCTTCTTGTGTCTGCCATCTCCAAAGCTAGCGCACAGCAGCGAGCGGGTCGTGCAGGTCGTACCAAGCCCGGCAAGTGTTTCCGTCTATACACGGAAAAAGCGTTTCAAACCGAAATGCAAGATAATACATACCCGGAGATCTTGAGATCAAATCTTGGCACTGTTGTTTTACATCTCAAGAAACTTGGTATTGATGATCTCGTTCATTTTGACTTTATGGACCCGCCAGGTGTGTGAATCAAACAATGCACAACATCGAAAATTTATATGTAAACGTTTTGAAGGTACTGGGTGTGTTTTCAGTGGGTATAATTCTGTATGTCTCGCAGCTCCAGAAACTTTGATGAGAGCTCTTGAACTTTTGAACTACCTTGGTGCGTTAGATGACAACGGTGACCTGACTGAACTTGGTTCAATGATGGCCGAGTTTCCACTTGACCCACAGCTAGCCAAAATGGTGATTGCAAGCTGTGAGTTCAACTGCTCCAACGAGATTCTGTCCATTACTGCGATGTTATCAGGTAACGTATAACACTTTAGTTTCATCGTTGTTCTGCGTTCATGATTCCATTAGGACAATAGTGTGTTATACCACCGGTAACGTCCATTTCATTATTTTCTAGTTCCTCAATGCTTTCTTCGTCCAAACGAGGCTAAGAAAGCGGCTGATGATGCAAAAATGAAGTTTGCTCATATCGATGGAGATCATCTTACTTTACTTAACGTTTACCACGCTTTCAAACAAAGTAAGTGAATATTAGGCTAATTATTTGGCAGTTTGTTTGGTAGACTCGAATTTGATGTTCAAATATCTCGCTAACATGTTTCTATCACATGTAGACCACGAGGACTCCCAATGGTGTTACGATAATTTTGTCCAGTTTCGTTCTCTGAAGTCCGCTGATAGCGTACGGGATCAGCTTGTAAGAATTATGGATCGTTTCAATCTGGCCCGGCGCAGTACTGACTTCAATAGTAAAGATTATTACATAAATATACGGAAAGCTCTTGTTGCTGGCTTTTTCATGCAGGTATGGCTGCTGTTTCCTCTTTTGCTCAAAGTTTGCTCCCTTGATAGTAGTGCTGGGTGAATGAGGAGACATAGTACCGGTGTTAACTTCCAGTATTTTAGAAAGAGTCTGTTAGAAGCCTGGTTTTCATTATTCTTAGCCACAACTCCCTAGCTATTGTGCTGTGCAATGTGAACGTCTCTTCCTCAAATGAGCAAGTTTTCATAGACTAGTTTCTTGCATCACAAGCAACGTTTTAATCAAGACAACCAAGTTGACTTATTTAATAGCTTACCTGAGTGACTACATTTAAGCCGCAAAGTGCACTGAGAGCTTGAACTTGTCAAGGGAAACTGGCCAGTGCTTAAACGCCAGAAGTTGTGTGTTCGTGCAACTCTGACGGCAATTTCTAAATTCATGCGCGTAACATAACGATGTCACCCCGAGGTCTAAGTGAAAACCATTCACGTGAAAGCCAGGCTTGAGTTGGCCGGTGACGTAAGTTTTACATTGAGTTCTGTAGATGATTACTGATCGTTAAATGTTATCATTGTACGTGAACTGTTTGGCGAGACAGGTTGCGCATCTTGAGAGGTCTGGGCACTACTTGACAGTTAAGGACAATCAGGTGAGCATAAATTACAATAATCATATCTTGGTAATTCCTATGCGTTTGTTCTCTCTGTTTCTTCAACTTGTACAAAGTCTCATGATTCTGTACTCTGTATTCAGGTTGTACAACTGCATCCCTCTACTGTGTTGGATCATAAACCAGAGTGGGTGTTGTACAATGAGTTTGTTCTGACTACGAAGAATTACATAAGGACTTGCACAGAGGTGAAGCCTGAATGGTAAGTAGGGCATTCCCCTGAAGGATATTTGTGTGACGTAGGGGATGATGGGTTCTTCCCGATGTCGCACATAGGCTATGATTCTTCAACGTTTATACAGTAAGTTCTCAGTGATGTTTTCAATTCAACTGTGCTTGTTTCTCTTTTAAGGTTGGTCAAGGTTGCTCCACAATATTATGATATGAGGAATTTCCCGAACTGTGAAGCGAAGAGAATTTTGGAACGGGTCGTAGAAAGACTTTTAAGAGGACGTTAAGAAGAAGTTATTTGATCATCGATTTTGTTCAACTATGAGAATCATATCCTTTGCATATTGTTTGTGTGCCGGCTACTCACTGCATGTTGTGAAGAAACACTTGGGTAAGATTCGTATTTAGTTGTGTTAATGATCAGGCTTACTTGTCTGTAAGTACTCCTATTCTCAACTACTTTAGTTTTTCTTGAAGAAAATGCATTCGGAACATTTGATTTGGTATGCACGTTCGCTGCTTATAACCTGGTTAAAATATCATGTCTAGTTCCATTTTTAAAGTCACCAGGCAGAACACTACAAAAAGTTCAGCTTTTTCCCTCTTTTAATGTCAATACTTGACTCATATACCAACTCCAATTCAAATAGATTCTAAGGTCTAGGATAATTTTATTTCCTACGCTACGTAAAGTAACTACAATGTGCTTAAATAGTAAAATTCAGTTCCTCTGTTACTCAGAGTGCTTATAATACACTTACAACGCTTCAACTTGCTTCGCTGGCAAGCGCACCTTCGTAATGCTGAATGGCCGTTCCTGCTCAAAGATTTTAGCTAGAATATTAACAAATATCAATGTTACTGATCTTCATAAATAATGAATAATCGTTTATCCAATTTGTCATTGTTATGCAAATGAAATTCTGCACAGTGCGTTTCAAGTTGCTGTTATTGCAGCTCCAGTTCATATGAGCGCGAATAGTGTGGATGTCCTTATCTGGTATGTCCATTTTCTTGAGGAGTTTCGTCAGAAATTGGCTGTTCTTTGGCAACGGCTTCGTTGTTATTTTTCTGTGTTGCCTCCGCGGTCTCGTTTTGTTTTTCGTGACTTTGAGGTGTCTCGTGATTTCGCTCGTGATTCCCCACCGTTTCGCTGTTACTATCTTTTTTCTTGATTAGTGGTTTTGGTGCTGAAATGAATACAAAGAAGTTACACACTTGATAAGACGAATGGGAGTATGATTCTGGCGAGTGGCTCACATACCTATCTCACAGGCAGCTTTCTGTTTTTGTAGTAATTTGAACAAGTCTCTATCCATAGACGTGCTGCCGTCATCGTCCTGTAGGGATGTCCCGGATGAATGGCTCCTCGGCTTACGTAACAAAACAGGCTTAGTAAATACGTTGCTATCACCGCTATCAGTATCTGAATGTGATCTACGTTTTCTGTCCCCCAACTTGCGTAATTGCACGCCAAATGTTTCCTTTTTCTCCTCACGTTCATGAGAAAGATCTTGCTCCATGTCATCTTTTGATGGAGACCGCTTAATGGCTTTCTAATAAATGAAAACGAAACGTGAACAAACTGAAAGGTTGTGGACTAAGGGATCTATAGTATTTGGACAAAAACAGCACATAAAAAACGGCATCTCCAGTTGGAAAAACAAGTCGGTAAAATTTTCAACTTACTAAAACATCTCGTAGGTTGTCCATAGCGGAGCCATCCATTGCACTCTCCGATGCTACCTGATTGAAAAAAAGAAAGAAAGGTTGACTGCACTGGTTGTTAGACGAGCTGAAACGCAAAACTCAGTTGGTATATATCACCTTCCATAATTGCTATTAAGAGCACATAGAAGCAATATTTCATCCTCACACAAATTTAGATTTTGCAGGAACAATGAGGAATTCGCCTGCATCGCAGACTTTATGTGTTGGTACTGTATACTTGGCAAGTGGTACCAATTCATAGGGCCTGTGTTGTACGGCACATTGAAGGGAAGCTCAACAGAAAGGATCTATGAAGATGGTCATGACATTAAGTATTAACCTGTCGTTGGACGGTCTTTTTCAGTTCTACTCTTCCACTTTTAATTCGATCCATCATTTCCGACATAGCCTTCATTCGCACGTCTTCTTCTTTTGAAGTGGATTTACCTACAATCGACACGTGTACGTTTTACTTAGGAACGTTGTCTTTACTCTGGACAATCGTACTACGACTCGTTTTCTGATTGGACAAAATTGTCACAAATCACCAGTGCTTATCATTCTAATTAGAAATGTAGTTCGGCTGTAGGTAAGTTTTACTTTTCTTTAGGCCTTTCTTCCCACTGCCGCTGACAATTCCAACGAACTTTCTATAAAGTAAGCATTAACTCAGGGTAGTACTTTAGGAAAATGTAAGGATCCGCTGTGTCATGGGCATTTTATTGGGTAAATTGTTCTTTCACGTTTCTCCGAGTGGTAGCACGAGCAGTTTCGATCCTTCAACTATTCCTTGATATTTGTCAGTGAAACCTTAAGACAGAGTATGAACAACTTACTTGAGTAGCAAAGCAGGGGCGGGAGGAGGAGGGGGCGGTGGTGGCAATGGAGGTGGTGGGGGTACAACAGGGGATGCTTGAGCTTTCTTAAGTTGATCTTCCAACATCTTAGCTGAATGAAGAACAATTGAGAAAAATGAAATACTGTTTTTTTTTGCTGTCGACAATAATTTTCAGGTAACCTTTAGTTTCTGCCTCGTTTGCACGTTTTTGAGTCGTAGTCAATCGTGTTTCCAATGTCTCCATGCCTTGCGCAAATGTATTTATCTTTTCTTCCAAACCTAGAGAGTCATTGAAAACAAATATTGACTGCATAGGCCACAGTGTATATATAATACACAGCAATTTATGTGCTCTTTCGTAAGGTTGCTCATCTATCACCACGTGTTTCTAATACTCGACAAACAGAAACTTTTGCTTACTTTTTAATTTCTGTGCATCGCTAGATGAGGCTAGCTCTTCTTCCAGTTCTTTGACCTACAAATTCATATTCGAAATTTTTTTTAAAAAGTTTGGAAGAAGAACAAGCATTCGCTGAATACCTTTTCATCGAATTCTGCTTTTTGTTCGTGTAATTTTTTCGTCAGTTCATTGATCTCATCTAAGGCATGTTGCAGTCTTTCTTCTCCCGAAACGTCCATGGAAATAACTTCACTTTGTTTCATGACCGCGTCGTGGTCGCGACTAGCCTGTAATTTGTTGCAAGAAAGCGTTTGGTCATTGGCTTCAAATTTATATCTATTTTGGAAACTAAGACTTTGATATCAATTCAAAATTGTCCAGTTGTGTGTATATAACTTGTCACTGTTTACACTGTTTGAAATAGACTGGTCCGTGTCACATCGGAGAGGAAAGCAATGTTGGTGAGTGTTAGTTTAGAGAAGAAACAATTCACGCTCGATATCTGGCTGAACATTAATGTGCGCGCATCTAATTCTAGGACGAAAGTAACGGTCACATGAGAGCCAATCAGATTGCACCATTTTTGGAGGAGATGTTTGTTAACAGCAGACCGTGACGCGCACTTGCTGTATACTTGCCGTTGTTTCCTTAATTTCATTCGACTCTTTAGGCTCCTAAAATTGGAATTTGTCAGCTGCGTTTCTCCATCTGCAAGTGCAAAACCGTGCTCCACGTGCGAAGTGCAAATAGCAGTGCCTGCAGTGTGCTGCCTAGCAATTTCTCCTCCACTTTAAAACTCTGTGTCTTCTTACCTCGGCTGCGAGTTTTTCAGCTTGAGCTCGACATTCGACTTCCATCTCATATTTTTCTTGCAGGTTTGCGTAATCATCAAGTGCAAGATAAGAGACTAAAGAAGGTAAAGCGAAATGATGACGACATGGTATTGAACAGTTTGAGTTTGAATAAGATAAAGAGCATTTGAAGGCAAAAGAGATGAGTAAAAATTGAGATTTTGGACCTCTCTTTAGTTGTTTCAAATTTGTTTTGTTGCTGTCCAGTTCTTCTTTAACTTTTAAATGTTCTTGCATCTCCAGATGAAGCTGTAAAAATAACACTTACTTCAAAATTGTTTGTGGTTTGAAAGGTATGATGACTCTTTGATAGAGAATTTTAAAAAAACCTTTTGTTCAGTGTTTAGTAGTTTTTGGGTTAGGTCTTCCGTTTTCATTTGAAGTGACTCAACTTGTTCTTTCAAAGCTGCAATAAGTATGCATGACTAGTAAAGCTTGTTTTACTTTCGTTTTAAGTAAAAAACTCCTTTGTTAAAAGTAAGCTGCCTCTTCAGTACCTTCAATCTGTTTGTTGCATACACCATGGTCATCTATTGGGGTGGAAGTGTCGTTCATTTCTGTGTGACTTGCAAGCTCTTCCTAAAAACATATAGAACTGAAGCCTCGAACGGATGAGCAATGTTTCCTTGACAACTTTTTGATATATACTGTTACAAGGCATACAAACCAAATCAATATCAACGACTTTAGCAGCTAAAGTACTGAGGAGAAATGTACTTTGTCTTTTGAGTTGCTTGTTTTGCTTGACTTGCTAAATGTGAAAAAAATCAATGTGAGTACCTCCTGTGAGGATGTACTACATTAAAGAAAATACTACAAAATTGTTAAGTTTGCATGTGATGGTCTACCTGTTTGGCATATTCTTCAGCCTTGTCACGACACTCCTGTTCAATTGTATACTTTCGGTGAAGATTCTCATATTCGCCAAGGGCTTCTCCCGAAACTGGAAGAAAGTTGACAATTGCATTCCTAGCATACATGCTTTAAAAGCAAATAACTGTTGCACTTTCAAACAGATGACAGATATTGCTATAAAATTTGATTCTCATGACTGTCTTGCACATATTCTTTCTTTCTGTGTGCTTTGAAGGCAACACTTGTTGCCCTTCCCTACTGGCATTGCACAAGTCTTTGTGGTGAAATTTTTAAGCATACTTGAAATTTTAACTCTCTGATCATTATTTGTTAGAGGCTTCATTTAGCTAATACTCATAGACTGAAAACAGTGCAAATGTTTTAGAGATCCAAGTTTTACCTGGGCTAGCCCCACCTCTAAATATCAACAGATTTATAACAGTTTTTCATCACCTGAAGCAGATATGCTGCTATTTTAACAATTCAATTGAACATGCCATATTTTATACTTTCAATGTGAAAATAAAATGCATGTATGTCTACCATTTTTGACACTAAAGACTATGCAGCTGCAAACTGCTGCATATCTGCATATTACAGTTGACATGCTAATTCAGCCTTTTGTAATCAAAGCAAAAAAATCAAATATGTACATGATTAAGAGCTTAAGATCCAAAATCAAACCATATTCTGGCAAAACTTATATGTGATTGTAACAATCCCTCCCATATAATCCAGGGTTGGGAAAACAAGTCAGGTTTAGACATTTGATTTACTTGCAGAAATAATATTCAGAAATTTTGTTAGGGAGCAGAAATGGAAAATTGCAGACTTTCATTCTTGATGACCCCTCCTCAATGCAAGTGTCCAATTAACAGACCAACTTTCATATTCCGTTAATAATTAATAAATAAATCTGTTAATAATTTACTGCTAAGCCAGATGATTTTCTTCAAACTTATTCACTAGAAAACTCTAGTCAAGATATAAATATCCCCTTCTTCGCTGAAATACTGGCAAAATGAATTGTAGAAACCTTTTATTAGGAATGCAGGAATGTATGAATTAGTAAATTATAACTATATTTTTTTCTACTATATTTTCCCCAACCTTCTTTTAATATTTCCAATTCCTTTTTTGTGCGGAGATAATTTTCTCGTTCTTCTAAGTACTAAAATAAAAACAAAGAGTATTCTAGATTTACAACCGGGAAGCTGTATGTCACTTACTTAACTATGCACTTCCTTTCATCAGCAGGCTACGAACGGTAAGGCGTTCTTCAATGCAAGCAAATCAGAAGAAATCTACGTAACCTTGCTATAATTGTCTTCACACTGCCTTTGAAGATCTTCAAACTCATTGATAGCTGGCAAAAATAAAATTTTTCCAATTTTTCGCAGTAAAAGAAGCATTTTGTCACACTTCCGCATTGACTTGTAACACATTTGACAAACTGAGTTTATATGTTTACGTATCTCCCTTAGCAATTGATTCTTGATGGTGACATATTACCTTTCAAAGAAATAATTCTCAACGTGTTAAACTTATCCTCATAGTTGTTTTTCTCCGAGCTTCCATCATTGCATAGCAAGGAATTTTGTTCTTTTGAGCCCATTATTATATGATGCAGTTGATCGGTAACGGGCCACGATCAAAACAAATCGCATACACTTGAATCATGCTTGAATATAATTAATATATGTACAAACCAACAAACAAGCTATTTCCGGTTCGAAACTCTCAATGCGAAATGAGGAGGGGAGTATACTCCATTTTTTCCTGAGTTGAGCTGTATAGCCCCCCCCCTCCCATGTCCAAAGTCATTTCACTTTGACGCATTATAAGCAAAACCACTGGTGTGCTTTGACCAACTGAAATTTGTTTGCTATAATTCATGAGAATGGCAAATATCCAAACTTTTTATGCAAACCTTAAAAAAGCTGTTCACATGAAGTTCAGTTGAAAAGACTGTATTCAGTAAATAAGGTAGTGAGTGCTTTTACTAACTGCTTCGTTGTCTAACCCAAACCCGCCAAAACTCGAGCTGCGCGATGCAATAGGAACTTACATTCGCACAAAAAAAAGAATGGCTGTTAAATATAGCAAATTGAAGTGATAAGAGTTACCTTTATCAGCCGTCAAGAATCTTAGTTATGGTTCTCATATTTCAAAACTGAATTTCCAATTTGTTCACCACTGTTGTCTTTGTTATTGTTTTTCAAAGCCATCTAAAGCCAGTTATCGTAAACAAGTAAAGCCATTTGAATGCAAACGGTTTTTCCTGAAAGAAATTTGATCACCAAACAGAGGATTAGTTTTTCTCCGTCGTAACTTTATTTACCTTGCATAATCCTCCGGCTTTGTTCGTGATTGGTTAATGTTAATTAAGGGAAATATTTCAAAGCTTTTTTCGCAGGTGATTGACGTTACTAGTAACGAGGAGGTAATATTTACTATTTTTTGTGGCAAATATTTTTTGCCGCGAGAACTCCCAATTGTCGTACTGCGCACGCGTAGATACAACGAGCATGCGCTGTGATGCAAATTAGGTCAATAAAGAGTGCGCCTTGACAGGATATGGTCAGGTCTTTGTTACCCTGCTGTGAAATCGACATCTTCACATTTCCTGCAAATCGTAATCTGAAGAGGCTCCGCGAGGCGACGATATTACTTTGGAGTTAACACAACTGTCATCAAATAGAAGACCGCCAGACGAACGTGTGTCGAACTAACCGAGGAAAGACGGCTTGCGATCAAGAAACAATGTCGTTGAGTGAGATGGTTTTGAAAACTTTGATTCCGAGTAACTTCTTAGATTCGGACGACGATGAGACAAAATCGATAACGGACAATGACTCGAGCGTGGGACTTAACAAGAACGAGTTCAACGTGTTTAATGATTACTTCGGCCTGATAAATCTCGTGCAGAAGTGCAAGCAAAACGCGATCCCGAGCAGCGAATTTGGCTTCTTCGAAGTCGATGATTTCGGCAGATTTCCTCGACGCGATCGGTTTGACAGCATTGACTCGGAGAACTCGTCTTCTGGCAGCTGCGATTCCTTCACTGATTTGGGACTCACTGTTGCCGATGGTGGCGGCTTTCAACCGTTTCCCAGCGCAAGTTCATTTCCTGCAAATGGCAGTACGTACCGACGAAGGGCAGATTCCTTGACAAGTCTCTCACGTCGCGGGAAAGGGGCAACAGCAACGTCTAATCTCCCTCGTGGTTTTAATGCTCCGTCGGCAAATCTACCTCAAGTTTGTGTATTTTGTCGGAACAACGGGGAGCCCGAAGAGTTATATACATCGCATGTCTTGAAAGGCCCTGATGGCAAAACAACCTGCCCGATTTTGCGAGCGTATACTTGCCCTATCTGTAAAGCTAGTGGTGGTGATTCGCACACGATCAAGTACTGCCCTCAAAACCAGCAACCTACGCCGGGATTTGTGAGTGGAGCACAAGTTACCCGTGCGGGACCACGGCCAAATCGCACTGTTGGACACAGAAAAACCCGTTGATATTATTCGACGATGATTTCGCCTTGATGAAAATCACCGCGAGGGTAACACAGCTTTTTAGGAATATACTCTTGAAGAAATATGTGCAATATCGCTTGAGCTTACTGCTCGTTAAGCTTTTATATCAAGCTCGGGATCGAAATTGTAGATGAAATTTTTAATGTTGGAGTATTTGAAATTGTTTTGTTTTTATAGAATATAAGAAAGCTCAGAATTAGTAGCTAAGATTTTATGGACGTATAGATATTTGGTTTCATAGAGCATGTATAATTAATCGTTTGTGCCTCGTAGGCCATTGCTTTCCCGGTTGCGAAACTAATTTGATATCCGCTCATTGAATTTCAAGAGTCGGCAGAAGTATTTAAGATTGTCTGTAGTGTAAAATTTGAATGACACTAGATGCCGTTTTCCGTTCTCAAACTTGAATATTTTCAGCACCCAGAAATAGTTTTTCAAATTTTATTGACGAACTTAGGTTTATTATGCGCATCTAAAATTTCGTAATGTGCATTCCTTTGATTCTGTTTTTTTTGTCGTTTCGTCTTGGCTGCCAACAGTCCTCAACAATTATTATAAATGATCGTTAGGATTTTAGGCAAGCGACACTTTTTAAATTTAAGACTATAACCGAAAATTTCGTTACAAAACACAAGTGAAAATTTTATACGTTAGCATTTTATAAAACACTGATATAAGACAGTGAATTAATATAAATCAGATAAGAATTTTGTATTAAATAATTGTTGTAAAAGTTATTACAGTAATATTACATAATGTTAGAATTTTATTGATATCTCGTTTTGTAAAATATTGGCAATTATTATCAAGTTTTATAGGGCAAAAGCTTGCCGTTTTAGCCATGCCCAGTTGTACTTTTTATGAGAATTTATTATATAAAATCGAATTTAAATGGACGTTGCTAGACAGGATAATATTAGTAATTTTGTAATAAACGAATGCCTTCATTTTCGTTCAAATAAATTTTTAAAAAGGGTGTTTTAACTAATTTTTGTCGTGCGCTTTGTTGTAATTTTTGCAGTATTTCCGTCATTTTCCCGGTACACTGAAAGCCCATGCGGTGTCAAATGACCTTTAATTTATCCACTACCATTGTCAAGAGCACAACTTATCTTTTGCCATCCAAACAGTTTCCGGTTTATGGTGGCAAAGATAAAGGGTTATTTTTGTATCCACGCTTACTCAAACTCAGTGCATTGTCATTGTATTAAATGACTAAATAGTTCGTTTCTAATGTTTGGCATGGAAAAATATTTTGATTTGCTTAAACTCGAAAAGCACTTGAGTGAAATACAACGCCGATTAGCTGAGTAATCCTACTTCGCTAATTTTCTACTTTTAGTGTTGACAGCATTTTTTAAAAGTTGTCATTAGTATCCGTCGTATTCACGGTCGGCATGCATTGTTTTGGTGTGGTCCTCTTTTAACTGTTTTCCCTCGAAGCTCAAGTTGCCTATTTTAGAATTCCTGGCATTTTCCTGCCATCTCCAGTTTTAGATGTTTTTCCCTAAATTCACCATTTCATTCCAGGATGCACTTGATATTACAAAGACCAAGAACATTTGCGTCACATGCAACGTTTTAAAGTCAAAAAGTCCAGCGTTAGCTTCGATTTAAAATGTTTCTTTTTTGAATTTTATGTTTATTTTTATGGGCACGAGTGTTTTTCTAACATTTACAAAAGTAGTAATGTTATTTGAAACTATTTGTGCGTGTCAACACCTTTCAATGGGATCATCAACACTCGAATACCACCAAAGAGTTTGAGGTTAGCACATAGTATGCTCGTGTTTCCCAAAAACTGTAATGAAAGTTTGCTACATGTCGTTTTTATTCAATATAACATTTCCCCGCGAAAAACAAAAAACCCCGCGAAAATGGTTGTTTTCTCCATGTAAGAAACTGTTCTGTTGGCATCTTCTGATCTTTTGATTTGATGTCAGACTCAGAAATGTGCATTTCAACCACGTGATTTCGACGAAAATCACTGAAGATCATTCATGATCAGTGTCGTTGAGCGCAATAGTGGTAGTATTGGCCTGCAAAGAACGGACCCAAATCGACTGCACTGTATAAATATATAACGAAACTGAAACGCCTAGCACTTTGGGAAAGAAATTATTGATAAATGGGGGAAGAATTAAGTAGATTGAGGTTGATAGATCTATGATAAAGTTAATCATTTCCTCTGTTTAGTCTGAAAAAACGTTTTTGAATACTGAAGGTTTTTTTGAATAAAATACATCTTGAGTCATACAATACCGCAGAAACAGCACTTATTGACCCACTTAGGTTCGCAAAACAATTTGGTAAAACCACAGTACGTTCGCCTCATTGGCAAAAGTATTGCATCTCACCATGAATTAAATTTCATAAAAATGCAGACTTCTGTAGAAGTTGCACAAAACTAGAAGCCATTGTGTGTTTTATAGCATGTACAACGTTATAACCACCTATTACTGGCTGTATAGGCTCCTTGCCATTAGCTTATCATACTTGTCATTGTATATGCATTTTACTGGGTTGGTCTTCTTCGCATCATCTGGTCTACCCATGACAGTTACTATTGATTAGGATCAAGTAAATTGCGCGCTAGGCAAAATGCTAACTGGCACACTATAGTATACTGGATTTATTTCAAGTGGTTGGTCGACTGCGAATAATTGCTTTCAGATTCTCAATTTTTCTTGAATACATTGCTTTTCGTCGGTTGCGCAATATTCTTTCAGAATTGTGGCTAGGTATGTAACCTAGGTAATACATGACACGTTCACATTGCGTCTCGATGATACGAAGCAATTTTCTAGGAATGCTGACTCGCCAGCGATTAGTTGATTCCCAGGCGTTACGTGATAAAGAGTATGGTTTGCTTTTTGTAGAAGACTTTTTGGTTATCGTAGAAATCCAATGCAATGCATCTATTGAAAAAGGAATATGAAGTTCATTAAATAACTTCTTGATTATTTTCGGGGTGTTTGTCACCAGATCTTCGTAGCGAACCAACTTGGCTTGTTGTGGATTCATTACAACCGCTCTGAGATTCCGTTCCATTGACTTGCACAATTTCTTTACGTTTTCCGCAGCTTCACCGCTCTCCAGCCCTACTTCGCGACGCTCATGCGAGACAACCCAGCCCAGTCGATAGCGCGAATAGATCATCGCGCGTGGATCACGCACTAAGTACAACACGTGGAATGGTCGAGGCACATTTCCTGGAGAGGTCTGTGCACTGGTTATGTGAAAAAGCCAAGACAAATCTGCAGGTTCCAACCTCTCCAAAAGTATTTTTGCCCCAACATGCTTGTGTTTTTGGCAAATTTCATTGAGTAGTGGTGCTGAAATCTTTCCATTGCACAGTTTCCAATAATTAGTTTCAAAGTTAGTGGCCTCTTGGAAAGTAGTGTTACAAAATGGTGGAGAGACAAGTGGTCGACTTGAATACCGGTGAAGCCTATGGCGTGACAATTCTCGCAGAAACATATCTGTCTTAAAATTGCACCCCAGGAGATTTTTTATCATATACTCTGCGTTGTAGAGATAGGGATCCGTGTTTTGGGGCATCATATTTTTAAGGGCAATTAGTGGTTCGAAAAGAAAAAAGAAGTCACGACGAGCATTAAATATCGCGCTGAAAAATGAAGACCCTGATCTGCCATGCGCGACGATAACCACTCGCGCACCACTTGAAGATGTATTCCGAACATTTCCGTCGGCTTTGCTATTGTCCGTCGACACGTTCCGAAATGTTTGAGAAACGGGATGTGCGTCAACTTTGCTCAATCTTGTGTCTATTGACTGCCCGGCCGCCGTTTTCAAGATAGCCGTAGTTCGCACTTTTCCCACTTCAATTCGATTTGCTTCAACTTTGGAACTCGAAACAGTGTTAAACGGAGACAAATTCACGACTCCGTCAGGAGTAACTGGATATTCTCGGTCACCATGGTTCAAGTTCTTTGGTTGCGCACTTGGGGATTCATAAGAATTTTCGACAATAGTCGCACCATCTTTAAATCTCTTATTTGTATAGGTGTTCGCATCAGTCGAGGTTGCACGAGCAACATGGTTTGTTAGGACAAACATGGTCAAATCCTGTGTTTCCTTTGCGGCTGAATAAGAAGTGCTTTGAAAAGTTGAGGCGTTTTGGTGCAACGCTACGAGCATGCTGAAGACAGAAAGTACCAGTAGGATCAAAGCAAATTGAAACTTTCTTCTTCTCATGGTGAAACTAGAAATATAAACGATTACTGGTTATGTTTCAAATATCCAAATTGCTCCACTATTTATCTACTTACTTGTATTCTGTTGTACTGATAAGCCGTGTGCGATAAATCTAGCGGCTCGCGCATTGCTCATCATCGCTTGTAAAAATTATATACGCGAAACAATGCTATTATAACTTGCCGATAATTCCGCTTTTGGTTACCAGGCCCTTTGTATGTTTCTAAATCCAATATGGCCTCTAATCGTTGGACTGGGAGGTTGTTTACATTAATTCGTTTTCCACGAACATGCAGCCGATTTTCAAACTATGGGCACACATCATCGTTAAAAAAGAGAGGTTTTATGATCTTCACTACTGGATCAGGAAACTATGACAAACTTTGGACGAAGAGCAGTCTAGTTTGTTTTGGAATTTGTGTTGGATGTGTGGCCGGCGTCCAGCTTGCTCATTTGTTGAAGAATACACAGTTTCCAAAATTGTTTTACCCTTTGGTAGCATATGCACAAGACATTGCGAAATCGAAGCAATTTAATTTTGTTGCTGACATTGTCGAAATAGTAGCCCCAGGTGTTGTTCATATTGAAGGGCATGGTCGAAGGGATGGCTTCATGGGTCACATGATGTCATCGTCATCCGGGTCGGGATTCTTAGTGAAAGAAAACGGTCTGGTGCTTACAAATGCACATGTTGTGCAGAACATGAAAAGTGTCACTGTGACCCTTGCAGATGGTTCCTCAATCATTGGTGATATAGTAAGCCTGGATCAAGCTTCTGATCTAGCTGCTGTACAACTGA
Organism: Phenganax marumi; assembly: GCA_025400095.1. Lineage (NCBI taxonomy): Eukaryota > Metazoa > Cnidaria > Anthozoa > Malacalcyonacea > Clavulariidae > Phenganax > Phenganax marumi. The sequence goes on from JAODVM010022227.1 coordinate 30,375, forward strand.
GGAATCCAAAAGGGGTGAGATTACAAGGCAACTCAAATACTCTGTTTTAGTTGCAATGGCAAGATGTCTGAAATGTTTTTTCGTTTCCAGAGGAAATTTAGAACAATCAGTCTGGGTGACTCGTCAAGTATTCGACCTGGTGAATTCGTGATAGCCTTGGGTAGTCCTTTACGCCTAAGTAACACTGTTACGTCTGGTATTGTGAGTACGGTCCATCGAGCTGCAGGTGACCTACATCGACATTTACCTCATGTTGAATATATACAGACTGATGCTGCTATAAATGTATGAATACTTAATAGTTTTTCAAAGTTTGTGCAGCAAGTGTTGTTAGCATTCAAATTCAAAATTTTGCTCTTTATTCGATAGGTTGGAAATTCTGGTGGCCCTCTTGTCAACTTGGTATGCAGTAGTTTATAGCTTATTTGTAACAAGAGTTGATAAATTCACCATTAAAATGTAGACAAACAAATAAAACATACCTAAACTAATATTTGCAGGATGGTGAAGTTATTGGCATCAATTCAATGACAGTCAAAGATGCTGTTGGCATTTCCTTTGCAATTCCAGTCAACACTGTCAAAACATTTCTCAACACTGTTCTTCAAAAGAAGCCATTGAAACCTTTGGCTAAACCTGCTAGAGGCTATATTGGTATTCATATGCTTACACTTACGCCTGGAATTATTGATGAATTGTTGAGTAGAGTTCCTGGATTTCCAAGTGTCAAGGAGGGTGTGTTTATACCTGAAGTCATCTATAATTCACCTTCTCATAGGTATGCTTACATGATTTTTAACTTGATTGGTGAATTAATGTGGCTTGACCTCATTTATTAGGTTGTAATGTGTCTTTTTAAATCGTATTTCAGAGCGGGCATGTATCCAGGAGATGTAATAATAAGCATCAATGGAAAACAGATGTCAAATGCACAGCAAGTGTATGATTTTGTTGCAAAAGGAGAGTTGTTGACGATTGAAATTTTACGAGGATCCAAGACACTTAGAGTCATTGTTCAACCAGAAACTGTTTCATAAATGCCAAACCCAGTGCCCAAGTCACCAACATGTTTGTTTTAGTTAAAAAGAACTTGGCACTCTTTTACATTTTCACTACATATTAGGCAGCATATACTACAGCCAGTATATCACTTAGGGTTCTGTTTGGCTACAATTTGTTTATCTTAGTCCCACAAGTTCTAACCTTCAACAGTGATAAGACTGGTATGTAACCCAGTGTGGTTTAGACTGTCCAGGTTTTTCTTTATGACTAGAACTAAATAGTGACTTGAAAACTTTGCTAGCTTCTGGATTCTCGGCTACAGACTTGTATTTTGAGTAAGCAAGTTCACCGTTTGGTGAGCTCTCGGCTTTGGTGATGGTTGATGAAGACTTTGCTTTAGGATGTTTGATTTTTGACTCGGTAGATGATGCAGTTTTAGGAACAGAGGACTTAGAGGTACTGAGGTTAGATTTCATGGACACTGAAGCTAAATCTGATGAATCAACTTTAGTTTTCTTAGCATCTCTGGGAGTCATGTCCAAGGCTTCACTAATTCCTCTTTTGGACTTTTTCAATTTCTTTTCATCTTTGGCTCTTTGCCGTCTCTCGAGCATTCTATCCCGCAGCTTTTTTACATCGTCCTCTCCGCCATTTATGATGACAACGTCTTCCTCAGTGAATGGCATTCCACAATTATGACAAGTGCTTGATGGAACTTCCTTAAGTCCACGCTCGGAGAACACACACCCACATTTCCATGAAAAACAGAAACGATAGCGGCCATTCATCTCCAAGCCTGATATTGGGCAGATGTAGTTGGATTCTTGGAAATCGAGATAGGCATCTGCAGCATGACCATTGGTTTTCAAATCTTTTGGTACTTTGCGGACTTTCTTTGTCAAAGTCAACACCTTCACATCCTTGAGGCTGCGGATATGCTTTGCGATGTCGCTCGCAGCTTTGGATTTGTCCAACAGATATTCCAGGACTGACTCCTTGCGATACAGGTTGCCCAATTCGCAACATACAATTGGCTCACATAACTCTTGTTGGCTTATGGCACAGTGAAACCATTTTGCATTCAACTCGATTTCTTTGTCTACTTTCTCCGGTTTTTTCTTCTCACGAACTAGCTCGCATCTTTTTGGTATTGTTCCACCATCGCAACCCATGGTTTTGGCGAAAATATAACGAAAATACCTTTAATAAGAATTTGAAAGAAAATACCTACAAGTTGACGATTCAGAAAAACAACAAGCAATGTATGGCGAGAGGACTGGGACTAGATCATAACAAACGTCACTATATATTCCAATTTCCACAAAATGGAGTCTTGTTCAGCAGTGGGAAAAGAAGAAGAAAAACTGTCGAAAAAGTACAAAGGCTTTCGAGAACATACTGAAGCCTCTTTAGAGGATACTTTGAAACACTTGTCTAGCCTACGCGACGAGTTGTCTAAAGGTGAAAAATACTTGCATAAGTCGGGTGAAATAGTTCATGTAAAACACAAGCGTATGAGAGAGTAACAGACGTTCAAAAATAGTCTGTTTTATAGAATAGTTTATGTTACATTAGATTAATCCAGGTGTATTGAGAAGTTAATAATTCTTCGTTACATGGTTTCACAGCTTGGAAATAAGACTTGCTAGCCAAAATTTGTACACCCTGACCCAGTCGTTTGGCCACCAAACCTTGTTCTCTTATTCTGTGTAACATAATTACTTTTGGCAAATATTAAGTATACTTGTTGAAATCTAGTTGACGACGACGGTGAATTATCCAGTACACAGCTTGAAATACTTGGAGAAATTTCGAAAAAAGTTAACAATATAGTTGCACAAGTAGCAGGAGAACATAAGGATTTACATGGTGCCCTATCAAAGATTGGAAAATCAATTGATAGGGTGAGTTTTGCTCCAGATTATTCTATGGCAACTAGATATCAATTACATTTGGTATGTTGTTGTATAATATACGAGTTAAATAAATAACTTTGACAACTGGGGTTTAAGACATTTCATGTGTGTTAAAACTGCAGAATTTTGTTCAAGACAATACTGGAGTGAGTCAGAAAGGAATATTTGTTGATGAGAAGTTCACTACTTTGAATGAAGTATTATGTCAACATTTGTTTCGTCAAGGAAGGTTAGAAATTGGGGAAAGTTTAATAAAGGTGAAACATTTTGACATTGTTGCATTCATTTTGTGTGATTTTCTTGGTTTTAACACTTAGGTTGTCTTTCTCTTGAATAATTCTTTAGGAAGCCAATCTTAGTATTGATGAAACCCAGAAGCTACCATTTACTGAAATAAACTTCATTTTGGATTCTTGTCGACAGAAATGTCTGGATCCAGCCCTAAGGTGTAGTATTCTTGATTATGATACATGGTCACCCCTGTTGAGGTAACATTGCTATGTTTTCAACTCATTTCCTTTTTTTAGGTGGTGTCAAGAACACAGATCACAGCTGGAAGAAAAAGGCAGCTCATTAGAGTTTAAACTTCATCGATTAAAATATATTAATCTTCTAGTGCAAGGCAATATTACTGCTGCTCTTTGTTATGCTACAAACTTTGTCCCATTCTCAAAACAGAATTCAAAAGGTTTGTGTGAAATGCTGCCATCTAATTGTGTAGGAGGATGTATTTATAGTACTTGTATTATACCTTTAAAAGGTTTAAACTTTTCCAATTTGTTTTCAGAGATCCAGCAATTAATGGCATGCTTGGCATACTGTAAATCAGGGCTAGAGAACTCGCCATATTCTAGCTTATTAGATCCTGTTCATTGGATGGAAATATGTGAAATATTCACTCGAGATGCTTGCGGTTTGTTGGGCTTGTCTTTGGAGAGTCCTCTCGAAGTTTGTGTCTCATCTGGGTGTCTTGCATTACCGTCATTATTACAAATAAAACAAGTCATGCAACAGAGGCAATGTTCTGGAATGTGGACGGCTAAAGATGAACTACCTGTAAGCATGTACAGTATCATATTTTCCCTTCACCAGCCTTAGACAGAGTTAAAATAATTAACTGGAGTACACCTATTTTGCTTGTTAGTTTGTCTTGAACGTCAGCATTTTGCTCTTTCAGATTGAAATCGACCTGGGTTCAGAACGTCGCTATCATTCTTTGTTTGCATGCCCTATATTACGTCAGCAATGCACCGACAGTAACCCACCACAACGGTTGCTATGTGGTCACGTCATTTCTAGGGATGCTTTAACTAAACTTACTAATGGAAACAAGTAAGTTCAACGCAATGCAGTAGTTTTAAGATGTATTTTGTAAAATTGATCCGTTTGTGATATACTTTCAAGGTACAACAATTGGAAATCACTTTTCAAGTATTACTTTTTTGTTAGAGGATTTTTCTTTTCTGTGTTAGAATAAAATGTCCATATTGTCCAAGAGAGATGTCACCAAGCGATGCTAGAGAACTCCACTTCTACTAATGTTTATGCAAAACCTAGTTTGCGACGGAGAGGAATCTTTTGCGAAGCATCTTTTACTGGGCAGTAACAAAGATTGTCGTTTTTTGCAGCAAGGGGGCAAGGGTCTGTGGTATTACTGCAATCTGTATGATGGTTGGGAAAAGTAAGAACGGTCTTTTCTGGTTGGTAACTTGGAGAGAAATGTAACGAAAAAATTTTGTCGTAATGTTTCCCAAGAGATGGCTCACACTTTTTTTTATAAATAGAAGCAGAATTATTATGAATCATAAGTTGCTTGTAACCTGTAGAGTAACATGTGTTGCATCATATGTATATGTACAGCTGTATGAGGCGCCAAACATGATAAAACGTATTATATTACGTGATATATATATATTACTCAAATATATGTATATTATAGGGCAATATGTACGGTATGCAACTCGTGATATACGTATCGTGCTCGTGGTATATATTTTTGAGTATATATCACGTAATATTATACGTTTTGTGACTTTTGTCATGTTTGGTTCCTTATACAGCTGCCGTCTGCTTATATTGAAATGTAAATAAAAGTTGAACATTGCTGTACTGATGATACATTCGTTGTTCTGACGGAGGAGAATAAATTTAGAGACACTACGTGCAGGAGGTTTCCTTAAAAAACAAGCTTGAAGCCGTCAAACTCAATGGCAAACATATATAAATTCATTGCGTTTTTCCTTGTAGTATTATTATTATTTCCAAATTCAAACTCAACTTCTAACAGTACTTCGTCGAATTGTCATCGACGACATTACTACCACAGTCTGCAATGTAATGTTGCTGATGGTGTACCGGAAAAGCTCGTTGAAAGTTTGGAGGTCGACTCTCACATGCGTTTGCCTCGCATTGATCCCATCAAGGTTTCATCGACTTGCAGATGTTCAATTTAAGTGCCTAGAGATGGATTACAGATTATCATATTGTGTAATGCTTTGTATGTATATTATAGATTGGTTTTACTAGGGAAATTCATCATGATGGTCAAATTTATGCGCTGAAAACACTGAGTGTAAGACCACCTGTTTTTGGTACGTTCAATGATGCTGTCCTTTTTGAGGAGTTACTTACCACCAAACCTCGTTTTCATTTTGCACATAAAATGGTTCTACATTACAGTTTTCCTTTTAGAAATTGAGAATTTCCTCAGTCATGATGAATGTGATGACCTCATTGAAATGGCGATGTCAACGGGAATGGAAACCAGTTCAACTGTATCGGGTGCATTCGACGAGGTCCTTGCAGGCGGAAATTTACGCGAACTGTTCGAAAATCTTGATGCTAACAGTGATAATAGTCTTGACAATTATGAATTAATTGGAAGTGTGCAAGGCATTAATAAAGATATTCTAATTTCAGAAATCGATCTGAAAGAAATGTAAGATAAACCATACATGCAGTTTTCCTAGTTTTTGTGCCAGAACTATATTAGTAAATTATGATTTTTGTCAATGTTCTCTTCTTTTATAAAGGCTTCAAACATTGGATTTAAACGTTTTGGAGGACGGTATGTCACTTTATTCATCCAGTTCTTGCTCAAATATGAGAAGCACCAACGAAAATCAATGTATGTATATTTCCAGATAAGGTCACGTTTGATGAATTTGAGATGCTAACAAGTCCTGAAGTGTTTAAAGAAATCGAATATTATTTGGGAAAACTTGAGCGCGAAAAATCTAGCGTGACGAGTAGGAAAAGTTTCTCTGCGTTTATCGATCCTTACGTTGACGAAAGTCGGGCGAAATTTTTTAAAAAGCTTCATCAGAGGTTTGAATCATATGAGTTTTCAATGGAGACTGAGTGGAGTTACTGCAGTATTTTTCTACGGTTTTTCAACTTTCTTTCAGGATTGCAAAGATTACACACTTACCCATAGCAATGATCAGACGTAGCGAGGCTTTACAAGTGAGTTCATAGCACGAAGACTATTTGTAAGAATGTATAAGTAATTTTTGTTGCCTATTGCTATGTATAAATACTTCCTTCTGCTTTTGACGTCAGGTGATCAACTATGAGGTTGGTGGTCACTATCATGCTCATTGTGATTCTGACGACACTGAATATGCACCGTGTTGTCATTTGATGCAATATGACGACGAAGAACATTGTCGTCCTTGTAGGTAAAAGGCGTTAATTTGAAGATTTCCAAAGCTATCCAATGATAAACCGCCTCTGATGAAACATAACGAACTCAAAGTTTCCAGAGAATGTTTCGAAAATAGTATAGCGAAAGCAGTGTCTTTTCCGTTTAGATATGCGACAATGTTTTATTATTTGAACGAGCCAATAGAAGGTGGAGGAACTGCTTTTCCTTTTGCCGACAACATTACTTTCGATGACTCAGTAAGGATCGAATAATTCGTACATGTCTTATTGCTCCAGTTGTGTATAGAGCTCATCAGTTGGGTTTCGGTCAATATGGTATAACGATGTTGCCGTAGTTACCGCAGTGGTCAAAAACGTTATCCTCTCGGTTTAGAAAACCAGCCGTGAAGAAAAACACCGTCTAAACCTTAGCAATCATTGTGACAAAGCGAATCTGGTCTATATGCCTAAAAAAGGAGCTGCATTGTTCTGGTATAATCACGTCATTGATGACGTGACAGGTTGGTTGGGCAAAGTCGATGAAATGTCAACTCATGGTGGTTGTGACGTCTTGAAAGGAGAAAAATGGGCGGCAAATAACTGGATAAATGCCGGCAAGGATCGTGAAGCAGATCTTGAAATTTGGAAATATTCTGAAAATTCGACTTAGGTTGATACAGTACAAGCTTATTATGTTGTGTTGTAAACTATTTCTATGATTACCACAATCTATTACCACAATCGTCTCTGGGAACGGATCATAATATGGAACGGATGAAACGGTACCAAGTCATGTTACTTGTTTCCGATGTATTGAGCTTACATGAAGTCTTGGAAGAGTTAGCGAGAGAGAACGATTTAGTTCAATAGGAATGGTTTCAAAAAGCAGTGAAGATTAGAGTTGCACCTGCCTTTTCGCCTGACAGGTTTAAGTGATTTAATAGACGTTATGATGTGCTTGCTAGTGGCAGTGGTGCGCGCACACACGTCCAACTGAGCATGCTTTGGTACCAGTCTCCAATCATTAGAAAATGAATACGCGGTCTATTTAAAAATGGAGTTCAAGAATTGTTTTTGAAACGGTTGTCTTATCTTCTGCCTTATGTTCTCGCCAGTTGAGGCGCCAGATAATATCTCCACACAGATTGAAGAAAACTGCGAGTTAAAAAATCGAGCAAAGATTGAAAATGAAGCTAAAATCTTACCGGAAAAACCCGCTCATGTTGCAGATGAAAAGTGGCAGGTACACAGTTACTACAGTGCAGTTTTTAATGTGAAAGGAAATAGACTTCTTTATTTTAAACCGAAAATTTAAAGATTTGTGTGTTTTAAACTTGCCCATTTTTCATTTGATTCTAAAATTCTCAGTTAAGAAATATGTAATGAATAATTGAAAAGACTGAGTCTGGGACTAGTTGAAATATCACTGCCTACTATTGCTGCTCACTTTGACTTTTGCAGAAATTCCAACAATTGAAAGAAAGACGGCTAGAAATATGTAAGCCATTGCCAGAGACAATGAAGCGAAAACGTAATAGAAACAGAATTGATAATGGTGTGTTAATACTTTGTTTTGCATATTTTCGGACTTCGGTCAAGTAAATATTCCTGTATGTCGGTAAAAAGCAGTTGAAATATATTGGCATTTACAGATGATACCTGTACCTTGAAAACAGCGAAAAAATCGAAAAGGTAAGATCATCTTTCTCTATATAGGTAAATATTTCACCTTGAGCTATATCAATATTCCATTTATACTTTGCAGGGAAATATTTAAAGACAACAAAAAAGCTTGGAAAGAACTTTGTTCAAATATTGATGCAAATTCTCATCTTACCCAACACAACATTGCAAAACAAAAACCAAAGGTGAGAATATGAAGTACAGTTTGCCCTTGATTGTCATTGATATTAATTATCCTTGTGTGACCATCATCATCCTAATATGTAACTCTTGTCCTGTGAAAGTGAACTTTTGCATATTTTTATCAAGTCTAAACTAGAGGAAAAACTAGATGAAGCTGTGAAGGAAGGGAATTTCTCAGAAGCAGAGAATCTTAGTGATGAGATTGCAAAACAAGAACTTGGTGTAAAAATTGCAGATGCTATTGAGACAAGGGAATTTAAGAAGCAGAAAGAAGTGGAGGAAAAATGGAAAAAGAGTAAAAAGAAGAAAAAGCTTTTGTGGGGATTTGAGCAGAAAGAAAGATGGGAGAGCAAAGGCAACATGTGAAGTTGAGGAAATGTATTGGCTGGTAGGTATACGTTGCATTGTGTGCATCAAAAGTTTCATTTATGTTCAGTGATGGATTTACTGGGGGGGGGTGGGGTGCACCCCCCCCCCTAGCGTTGGCTAGAGGGGGTGCATGGGGGGTGCAAATTTCCTTGCCAAATATTTATGTACCAGGTAATTAAGCAAAAATAATTGTTATGACAGAAACAAATTTAGAAGTATGATCTTACAATTATGATAGAACTTAAACAGAGTGTAGTCAATCAAAATAACGCTAGCCAGTT
>JAODVM010022228.1:0-19694 GCA_025400095.1 Phenganax marumi
TGGTCGGGGCTTAACTCGAAAAGGGCTTAACTCGAGGGGCGTAACTCGAAGGGCTTAACTCGAAGATTACCGACCTCGGCCAGGCACAGGTACAATCAGTTCACGTTACGAAATTGAGGTCTAGGCCAGGTCTGCCTACCTCTATACCTTGGCCGTTATATGCGGTCCAGACCAGGTTCAGGCCAGAAAAAAGGCCTGTTTGCAAGCCATTGAATAGTGACCGCCCATGCAATCTAGGAAACATTGTCGCGGAAACATTGTTTCCTGCCTTCAGAAATTTTCTTGAGGGGGGAAGATAAAATTTGGAGGGACGGCAACCGCACTTCCTTCCACCTCCGTAGCGACGCGCCTGCGTTAACCTGACCTTACAACCAAAGAAGGTAGTGTGAATGGCGCAAAGTTTTCAGACAATTGTCCTAGACAATGCTTTCGTCGGGTTTAGGCCGTCAGTGTCAACGCGGCTTGTCTGCTTTGCATGCTAGCATTTCCTTGGAGGTAATTTTTCCTGGCTCAGCTTCGGTCATCAAACGGACCGAACATATTGCATCCGTTAAATCCGTCAAGGTCGTGTCCATTTTGTTATCAACAAGCGTACTCGGCTTCAAAGCCTTGGGCCTTTTTACAGCTCTCTGTTAATATGAAATTGTTCCCTACGACTTTTGGTCATTTTTAGTATCGTCGCATTAATATTCTCCTCCGGCAACACGCCTGTGCGATGCAATTCAAGCCTTGATGTAGTTGTAGTCTCTTGTTTACATTCTCGCTGGACAACGTTTTTGGATTCAGGTTTTTACCTTTGTAGATTTGGCCACGAGCTGCTCCGCTACGTACTGGACATACTAGACATACCGACTGTTGCAAAAGAAGCTAGTCTTGGTGAAGACGCGTTCAAGAATATGTTGGAATGGTGTCATGTCTGGACCATCTTACTCAAAACATCTGGTAGGTCATGGCGAGTGTGGTCGTATATCTGAATACTAATTCGTATGTTTAGCTACTTTCAACAAAAAACCTTAGATCTTTTTAATATAAATAGTGGGTTGAAAGTGTGGTTGCGTTTTTTGCAGGGTCGCTTGAAGACTCCACGAAGTTTAAACATGGAAAGTACTTATGCCAACAATTGAAGTCGTCCATTAAGAAAGGCAATTTATCTCAAAATTTGCTTGAAGTAATTCAAAAAAACAAAGAAAATGTGGCAGTGTTGTGTGCTAGCACAGTGGTGAAGTCGACGCCTTCGTCGGCTATCGAAAGTCAAGAAATTGATATGGTGGATCGAATCAATGAATTGGCCAATGTCGTACGGGATTGTTCCGAAAAGTTCGATTTACTAGAATCCGTGATAAACTACGGAAAAAAGATGTCGGACGACATTTATGCAATCGATGGATTTCAAACGCTTGTCGAAGAATTTAATGAACGAAAATCTCATTGGCGTACGGAAAAGGTGATGGAATTGCAAGATGATTCGTTTTGGGGATCCCTACTTCCTCTTATACAACCAGCAAGAACTCTTCAACCGTTGATGAATTCTCTGTCTTTTTTAACTGTGGCTAGAAAAGGCTTACAAGGAAGTACTAACGCAGATGGAAGTGAATGCTCAGTAGACGATTTCTACTCTCTCATAAAATTTCTAACGAACAACGCCATCGAAGAACTTCAAGCGCTATGGAATCCTGTGTTGAAAGATCCTGGGTCACTAAGTGTACAAACCATGAAGATGCTACTTGGTACTGTGAACCATCAAAACGGACTGGACGAAGAACTTAAACTGTTGGAAACATACTTTCAGCGAACATTTTCGCCGATCGTTAAGACTTATATTGAGGACTATGTCAAATACCCTAGCGTCGTGAAACAAGTACATCACGTCATTGGCATACTAAAAATTTTTGGATTGTCAGATTCCTCGCTTCAAATGATGGTCATTTTTTCACAGTTTGAAACAATGTTAGATAATATTGACCAAGTCACTCTCGCAACCCTACACAAGTCAATAGAAGATGTGACGAAAATGGTTTCTGCTTTTTCTGGACAAGAGTTTGATTGCGTTGTTGAGGAGCTGTCGAGATCCAGTGAATTACTTACATTCATCGAGAAGGTTGTCGACGAAGACATTCGTTTTCTTATCGATGCTGTCGAGGAACATTCTGATCAGTTTGTCTCCGAGTCGTCAGTTTCCGATCTCATTGATGTCCATGGTTTTCTAGCACCTTTGATTAAGAAAAAGAGGCAACAGAACTGTAGTGCCCACGATTTTCTCATCATGTTAAAAACATCTTGTCTTGGACATAAAGACATAGCAGTGAAGATTCAGCAGTGCAGTACCAATGTGAACAGTCTTCGTGGGCTCTACACGAGTATCGCGAGCCGCGGTGAGATTACTAAAGAAATCATCAATAATTGCCTCAGCAAAGGATTCTACTTGGTGTCGCTAACAGAAGATGGGAAGTGTGAAGCAAACATGAGTTATGTGTTACGAGGTTCTTCTCCAACCAATTACACTCTGGCTGATTTGCAAGATCTGCGAAGTCGTGCTCATCTTATTGTTAGTTCCCGTAATAATGCCTTGAAGGTCTCGTCCACTCATTCAAAAGAAATAGGTGATGATATAGATTTTGAGGATTTTATATGTCAGATAAATCTATTGACAGAAATTACAACGTTACTCTGCAAACTGCGGTTCTCGGGATACGAGAATTATCGAACGTTTTGGCAGCGAATGAGAGGCACCCAGAATCTGCAAAGTAATCGGGACAATCTACAACAAGACTTAGAAAACTGGGAAAGTGTTTTAGCGAGTGCAAGGGAAGATTGCTACTTCCTTAATTATTACCGTTCCAATCAGCTTTGTGTGTTATATGACTCGTTTACGAACAAATCTAATGATAGCAACGAAGTTCTATCCTTGATTCATTTCGTAGACCGATCTATCAACAAACAACATTTAGAAGTACACCGAGAAGAACAAAATGAATTGGAGGAATCCCATTCAAACAGCAACCCATCTTCGTTTTTGTCAACTGTTGGTCGCACTTTGGAAAAAATCTTCATCAAATCAGAGCGTGCGATCAGATCGATTCCTGAGGATGCTCAAAGCCAGTCGTATACTACACTTAAGGCCACAGTTACGTTTGGGGAGATATTCGTGGCTAGTTTAGAGCCAGACAGCTCACTTACAGCTAATGTCATCCTTACGTTATACGAAAACACGTCACAATCATTCCCAGAACCGTATCAAATTGTTTTCTGCAGTTCCCAAACAACATGGGAAGAAATCCACCTTCTACTTCAAAGATGTTTCTTAGAGTCGAAATACCTCGATTATCGTAGCTTGTTTTGTATCGCAAATGTTGAATTGCTGCCCAATGCATTACAGTTTAAATTGGTTAATGCCATCAAAGACAAACAGAACAGCTACCAGAGCTCCAAAGATCTCCTAAAATGTCCTGATTATCTACTCGCCTTGATTTGCCGCGGTGGCAGTCACCACCATATTGTGGAGCAGTTTGCTCAATACTCACACCATATTGCTGGCATGAGTGATAATGTTCTTTCGCATCGTTTGAAATCGAGTTGGCCTGAAGTGAAAATGATAACGTCGGCTCTTCCAGGTCTTGGTAAAACTGAACACATAAAGCGTGAAGCACTGAGAAAAAATATGAACATTGTCACGTTTTCAATTAGCGGTCCATTCGAACCAAGCAAGCTCATTTTACGTTTGAAGAAACTCAACTTAAAAAAATATCATTGTTTACACCTTGACGTTGGTGAAGTAGACAAGCCACTTCTGTTGGATACGTTCTTATTCCAACTGATCGTCACTGGAATGGTTTCAGCTGGGACTCAATTTTACCATCTTCCTACTAGTCATGTTAGCATTGAAATAGCAAACACACTGAAAGACTGGCTTCGGGAGTCATTGCTTGTTTCCAAGTATTTCACTCGGATTCACTTGGAGTGGCAGAATTACGAAGATCTTCTAGTCAGCATGGAAATCACGAGTAATATCCAAATTGTTTGCCAATATTTGGATTGTTTTGACCGAGATTGCCTTGAATCTGAAGAAGTTTGCTTCAGTGGATCGAAGACCAAACCGTTGCCGTCACATCGCTGCCGACAGTTGCTGGCCAAGCATTTTTCTTCTGATGCAGAAATCACGTTTACTGCCTTAAACAGTTTCCTTTCAGTTCTTGCTGATCAGCTTTTAAAGTTTTCCAATAGTGCCTACTTTAAGATAGCGAGACTAAAATCTATGTTGGGAAAGGGACCTAACGGCGTTCGCACTAATTTGTTCTGTGCCCTTCTTCAAGTGTCAAAAGAGTTCGCTTCTCGTGCCATTAGAAGCAGCCGTACTGTTGACGTACAACAACTTTCTCAAAAGGAGTCTGCAAAAGCTTTAGACAGGGCAACGGCATCTACTACTCCTCTTGCTGATGAAATGGTGGAACGTGTGAAACATATGATTCACTGGGAAGATAGCAACCATTTGTTAGTCGTGTTTCATGGTCTCAACTCGCAAGCAATCACTGCTGTGTACAGAAATAGAGTTTTAGTTCCCTTTAGTGTGAAGAAATTGTTAGAAAGTCAAGGAGTAAGAGGAAATAAAGAGCTTGAAGACTTCAAAAGTTTTTCCCAAGAACAACTGCAAGAGAAGTTAGAAAAAATAGCTTGCATAAATGTCAAGAAGAAAAGCAACTTGTCTACATCATACGCATTGACTCCTGACAACGTTCTGAAAATGATATTGATCATTTTACGTGTTCGTGCAAATGCTCCGGTTGTCATTATGGGCGAGACAGGTTGTGGGAAAACTAGTCTCGTTCGGTACTTGGCTAACACGTGTGGAATACCTTTCTATATGTTTAATTTCCACGCTGGAATTTTCGAAGAAGATATCATCACATTTATCAAAGGAAAAGAAAGCGAAGCCAGGAAGTCTGGTGTACAAACGTGGATTTTTCTGGATGAAATAAATACTTGCGAACATCTAGGATTAATCAATGATATCATGTGCCATCATTCTTTGTTCGGACGACCACTATCCAAGAATCTAGTTTTCCTTGCTGCTTGTAATCCGTACAAGGAACGTTCTAAAGAGCACATAAAAACGGCTGGTCTGGAAGGTAAGAATATCACCGATGAGTATTCCGGACTGGTGTATCGTGTCCACCCGCTGCCAGAAGCAATGATTGATTACGTGTGGGATTATGGTTCCCTAACTTCAAAGGATGAACGCGACTATATCAGGAGAATGGTTGGTGTTTTGCCAAAGACATATGAAGAATTGCTCGTTGATTTACTAGTTGCTTCCCAAGAGTTCACTCGGGAAGCTGAGAAGAATGACTTTTGTGTCAGTTTACGTGACGTTCATCGTTGCATTCTGCTGATCAGTTGGTTTCGAGATATGCACAAAAAGTGCCAAAAGTCTAAACGAAGTGACTATTCTTCTCATCTTCAAGAGTACTACGTTATGTCTGAGCGGTACAAGGAGATGATTAGGAGTATCGTCCTAGCCCTGGCACATTGTTATCTGTCCAGATTACCAACTGCAGAGCTTCGAAAAAAGTACCAAGATCGCATGATGTATCATTTTTCGCACAACGGATGTGTGATGATCGACAATGGCAAAATGGATAGTTTCTCAGCTATTGTACGTGTAGAACAGGAAAATTACTTAGACCGTATGGAGCTTCCAGCGGGTACGGCGAAAAATGCTGCTCTTCGGGAAAATGTATTTGTCATGTTAGTTTGCATCCTGAACCGAATTCCTGTTTTCGTGGTCGGAAAGCCAGGCTGTAGCAAATCCTTATCCATCCAGTTAATACGAAGCAACTTGCGTGGACGAGATTCGCGCGATCCTCTGTTTAGAGAGCTTCCGCAACTCTACGTCGTCTCTTATCAAGGCTCAGAGTCATCAACGTCCGAAGGAATCATCAAGGTGTTTGAAAAAGCGCGTAAATACAAATCTCACAACAACGATGGAAATGTTTTGCCAGTTGTGCTGCTGGATGAAGTTGGATTGGCTGAGAATTCTATGTATAACCCTCTGAAAGTTCTACACAGCTTACTTGAACCTGGAGAAGGAAAGTTGCCTGATGTTGCAGTAGTTGGTGTTTCAAACTGGTCTTTGGACGCGGCCAAGATGAACAGAGCAATCCACCTTTCAAGACCAGAGCCAACAGAAGAAGATCTTTACGAGACTGGCTATTCCTTGCACTACGCTGGAGCTGGAAACACCTCATGCTTGGGAATAAGGGAGCTTAAATGTTTAGCTGAAGCTTATTCTGACTATCAACTTCAACAAAGTCATGCTAATTTTCACGGGCTTCGCGATTACTACTCTCTGATCAAAAGTCTAACTGGTTGCAGCAATTTCGAACAAGTCAACATCTCTTTACAGCGTAATTTTGGTGGCCTTCCTGGTGAAGTAACGAACATTCAGAAGATATTTCTTGACAAATTAAAAAAGTACATGACATCTAGCGGTGAAGATATTATTCCTGTTACCAAATTGATTCAAGAAAATCTTGCTGATATTTATGCACGTCATCTGATGCTCATAACAAGTGGGGATTCGGCCATTGGTATTTTAAAGCAGAGTATAGCCCAGTTACAAAAAGAAACTATCACAATTTATGGTAGTCGATTTGAAGAAGATCTGTCTGAAGAGTATAACTACCGAATCCTGAGCCGAATTATTCTCTGTATGGAACGAGATTGTATTCTAATACTACGAGATCTGGAAAGGATTTATGGAAGTCTGTATGATATGTTAAACCAGAATTATGCCGTGGTCGGTAACAGAAAAAACTGTCGTGTTGCTCTTGGAGCTTTTAGCAATCCTATGTGCCAAGTGAACGACGGCTTTCGCTGTATTGTCCTCATCGATCAAGACAAAGTCGACTTTTCGGATCCGCCATTTCTCAACAGATTTGAGAAGCAACTCCTACGTTTCTCAGATGTTCTTTCTGAAGACCAACAGAAAGTTGTCACAGAACTTTCCTACTGGGTTCATGAAATCTGCATAGTAGATGGCTTAGAATCACATTTCAAGGAATCTGACATGTTCATTGGTTTTCACGAAGATACCCTTCCTTCTCTGGTCTTGTCATATGGCGACGACCTGTCTCAAGAAGAAGTGTTGGCGAAATGTAAGGATGACTTAATGTGGATCGCTTCCCCTGATGGTGTACTTCGGATGCAGAAATGCAATCTCCTTAAAGAAGATTTTCACGGTGTGCAGGATTTGAGTGATGAATATTTCAAGAAACCGCTCCATCAAGGTTTAGCTGCCTTCATGGACAATGTTGTGGATAACTGTCAAAAATCATCATTCTTTGCTAGTGATGAGATTGGCTCTAAAACTGTCATCATGACTTTTTCCAATATTCACACAGATATTCAGCAGTGCCTGGGCAATTGTTTCAAAAGTCAAGTGGAACGGCTGAGTGCATATAAGTCTGAGAAGCAGTTAGCTGAAAGAATTGATGAATTTTGGAGTACACCAGAAAAAGAGTTGTTAGTTTTGCAGTGCAAGCCAGATTTAGATGGAGCACATTTACTACTTGCCCGTTCAATCATTGAAGAAAAGCGAAATTCCTACAAGCAGATCCTGTCGGGTGATGCTCAAGAGTTTAAGCATGTCTGCATCGTAGTGCATGTACAACGCGGAGAAGGCGCTGACAGTTTTCCATGGCAGTTCAGTTTCCAGTGTGGTTGGAGGCAAGTCTTTCTTGACGTCCTTGAAGCTCCACCTGTTCCACTGAATGAAATTCTCGGAAAAAGTGTTCAGAAGCTGTTAACTTCTTCTATTTGGCCAATTCGTGTAATAGCGCAGAAGAATCTCTTATGGTGCTTCACCTGCATTAAATATACGCGTAACCAACGACCTGTCAATAATATTCTGAATATTGCCAAGAATCTGTTCAATTCAGATAAAGTCTCACAAGCCATCGAGGAGCTCATTTTGCAGTCGATTGACTTAGATGCCCTCAAACAGACTGATAACGTAGATTTCAAAGAAAGTTGGCAAGTTAAGGTTGCTTGTGACCGGCAGTCATTGATTAACTCGTCTACTCTTTACTGCGCAATGGATAAGTTCGTTTCTCGTTTAGTTCAAGTCCCCTTGGCCAAAATTGTTTATCTCTTAGAAAAAGAGTACGCCTGGCCACCTCACCTAGCTAACGAATCTGATGCGAAGCTGTCTGAGGTTGAATCCTTGTGGTGTAATTGGTCTTCAAACAAAGCAATCTTCAATATATCGGACATTCCCGAACCACGCGGGACTGAATCATACATCCTTGATAGCGCTGGCCTTGATCTTTCGTTGCCTTTCAGTCAAGTGGTGATAAGAAAGGTTGACAACATCAAGGAGCTGTTTTTGGAAGATTATGCAACACTAGTAGAAAATGAAGAAAACCTTGACGAATATGGTCAACTAATGCAGAACCTTCAGCAACAACAAATACAGAAATTTTCTGAGATGATATTGTATCAAGTTCCTGAACTTTCTTGCTATACCTCTGCATGTCATGGTTCGTACATGAAGGATTTTTTTGATCTAATGACTGCTGACCTTAGCCGAAAGGTAGATCGTTCTCAGCGAGTTTCCGTAGCGCAAGCTGTTTTTCTCTCGGATGTCAAGCGGAATTTGCCAGCAAAAGATGACCCTGAATTTTATGCCCGGTTGCATACGTTTGTGTGGATTCACCGAGAACAAGTTCTCGATTTGCTGAAGATGGTTGAATGCTGCAGTCCGTTTATACACCCAGACGTTCTGTCACGTGTAATAGATGTCACGTCTTGCCCCTACGAAGAGATTCTCTTTGTTGAAAGTGATACGGTTGAGAGTGAGGAATCTGGCTTTCTAGGAGACGACTTGAAGGAATACGACGACAAAGAAAAAAGCGCGGAAGAGGAAAGACATATTCCTCTGGAAACGAAGATAAGTCATGAGACTGAATCAGACAATTACGAAACTGGACTTGCTGACATAAAACTCAACTTCGAAACGCCAATCGATAACACCCAAGAAAATGCAAGTGACGATAACACCGAAAGCGAGTTTGACAAACTTACTGAAAGTTTCGGAGACATGTTGGTCACGGCCTACTGTGAAGAAATGTTCCCTTCTCTAGAAATTGTTCAAAGGAAACATGGTGGTCTTCAGTCTTGGATACGACATGCGAAGTTGTTGATTTCTTTAGCATTCAATGTAAGCGAACATTCGCACGCGTTCCACTACCTACGATTGTGTCTTGATTTCTCTCAAATTATCCTAGCTTCAAACACTTCACCACGTTATTTGTCTTCATTGTATATTCTACAAGAAATTGGAAATGCCCTTAAACCAAAATATCTAGATCACGAAGAGTCGTTTCAAGAAATCACAGATCGACTAATTAAACCTTTGAAGAAAGAAATTACGAATCACTCATATGAACAGAGAGCTGCGTTTTACAAGTTCTTAGCACTGTTCTATGGCCGTTGTATTGACACAAATGTTGACACCAGTTGCGCTCGCCAGATAGTTGAACATGTCTTGTCTTTGGATGAACCTGATCTAGTGATAATGATGGGCCCTGTTGTTTTGAGATTACTCATGGTAGAAGAAATGCAGTCACCTGGCGTATTTATTGAATTAATCAGCCGGCCTAGTGTGATTGAGAGTTGTCCTTGTCTTCAGAATATAGACGAAGTATTCAAAGATTGCTTCAACAATGGTTTGCTACATCATGATTCTTACTCTAGTGTACTCATTTGTGATCTGATTCAATCTTTAATGAATTTCGCGGACCGTTACAGCATCGAAGATCTTGACAGTTCTGACTGCGAAGTTCTCACACTAGCTAAATCTGCTACATTTTTGTTGTCTAAAAACAACAAGGAGAGCTCTGGTCTAATTGTTCTTTCAGCCGTTGCATTTCTTCGAGGATATTTTACAATGGTGGCGGAATTCTTTGCTCAGCAACCCGATGTCCTGAAGGAGGGGAGTCCATTCACTTCCATTATGGTAGAAATCGACTCGTTACTAAAAGAGCCTCAGTCATCGCTTGAATTCTTTTTTCTGAAACAACTCACCAAACATGCAAATCTGTATGATGTACGGAAGTGGTGCGCTGGAAGCAATACGATTACAGCGACAGGACAACTTTTGTGTGACGGTAAAAATCCAGACAAAGCAGTGTTCACATCTGTACTGAAGTATCCCGAGTATGAAGAAGTTAAAGCAGCGTATTGGAACCTGGCTCATCTTGAAGATTCTGCACCAATGCAAGATTTTCTCACAAAATGCAACAGTTCTCCAAATCATGCTTATGCACTTTTAGGAATCCTTGTAAACACGGTGTTTTTGAAACGTACTGAACGTAGACTGACAGATAGACAAGAACAACTAGTTGACTGGTTTGCAGGGGAGATTACACCTTTTCCGCCATTGTTTCAGGAACTGTTGTTGAGAATTATCGGTCGACGTGATTTCCATTGCCCGCAGCTACAACTATCTCCTGAATCATCAGTGGAGGATGTGCAAGTAGCACTATTAATTCTTCACATCGCTTGCGTGATCGCCACAAGTGCACTAGAGGATTACTTGCCAATGTACCGCTACTTTACGAATCCTCTTGCCTTTTCACATCCCTGTGTTTTGGCTCATCGTAAAGAGGGATTGCATTCGGTTTTTGAGTTTCTACCATCCAGGAAAACACCATCTCCTGTCACTTGCACATGTGGTTTAAGACTGGCTTTTAATGATGTCGGCGACGGCCAGATATGTCCTCATTGTCATGACATTTGCAGCTGCGAAATTTCGACTAATACCCTGACAGTTGACCGGCTCCCATATCTCAGCAAGGCTGACCACAAGAAACCAGAATGGGATGCCTGCATGAAGCACATGAAGCCAGCCGCCTACCGTGCGTTGCACTTGATAGTGTACTCGTCCTACTATGCTGGAGTTGCAATTGGAACGTCGTTGGATGGAAAATTGTCCGGTGTCTTAAATCTTTTAACTGGATTTGTTCCTAGCACCGAATCCTCAAACTCTGCCAGTGCAACTTTTTGTTTTGAGAATATCAAAAGTGATCTCTCATATCTAATGGAAATCCTATGTTGCACGCAAGAAGTTGCAGTCCAAACCATGCATCTTGTTGTTGATAACAGTTCAGAGCTTCTAAGACGCAAGCTGGAAGAGAACGACTGCTCGACGCCTGAGATGCGCCTACAATGGGAAGAAATGTTTTCTTTGCTGGTTCAACCGGTGTTTTCTTGTGCTCGCAAGTCTCAAGAATTGAAAAAACTGCTGACTCCACAGGAGACGAACGTTCATTCAGATGACCTCTCAGTTGAATGCATGGTGTTCGAGCTTGATGCCTACCCTTCAGATATGGAAAAGCAAAATCAGCAACGCAAGAGATTATATCGTCTGACCAAGCAACCAAGTTTTCGAGATTTTCGTTCAGCTTTCTTTTGCTCCCCGAAAGAAATTCAAGAAAAACATGGCTTTTTGACCTTGTTCTTTGCCAAGTTTGACCAACTTCAAATTATTGGTCACCTCCATCATTTACTGAAGTGGTGTCGACTGATATCCGCAGCATTGACTCACCGCGTGAGTCGGAAAGACGCGCAGTCTAGGTCCATTAATGATTTCATCAGTGGTCATCTTCTAGAGTTAAATCGAAGTCAACAGGAAATTGAAAGATTAAGAGAATTATTCAAGGATTTCAAGGAAGCCTGGAATGAAGTGCGACCTTTCGTCAATAAAAAGCTTGTTGATAAAGAAGAGATGCCTCGGCTGAGGGAGACTGATCATGTAGCCTATTGCTTAATAGAAAGTGATTATGGCATCTATCTTCTAAGCGCCATTACCGTCCTTGTTTCATTTCAAAATTTGTTCTTAGACGCAATCCTGTCTCTTTCATCCTCACGTCAACAACCGGCTATCAGCTTTTTCGAAAAAGACAAGAGCAGTGGTGTTATGTCCGTGTCCGTTCAAGATGTTAAGGAAAGAGAATTAATCAATTTTCAGTGGTCGCCAGACTTGTTCAAATACGCACAAAGCAACCTAGAATATGGCAAAGGCTGTGAAATCCAATATGATTTTGAGCGAATGGAAATAGAGCTTGCTAGCCAAATTGTACTGGGAAAATGTTACTTGACAGGAACACTCAACAAATTCATTTTCACTAAGGAATTGTTCCATTCCTGTGGTCCTTTACTCAGCGAGATTCGATCACTCTTGACACAGAGTCCCAGTTTACCTGTTGCAGTATGCGAAGGTTTGTCTAGTTTGAAAGAGCGTAGAATCAAGGAAGCCCAAGATCTTCTGCAACACATTGAAGTGCTCATATTTCTGCTTAAACCTAAGTTAAAGAATTTTGACGCCGATATGACGTTGGAAGAGCTGGTTGACAATTGGTTCCCAATGTTACCTTGTCCCTTTCCCGTAGATCTCTTACCACAACCAAGAAGTTCAATCAAAGTTAGACACGTTGCTGCCCTATACGAAGCCCTGGAGGATGTGCTAGCTGATGGCGTTATCGAAGGGCTAGCTGATAAATTTGCTGTCAGTTTACCAATGGACATCAAAGAAAAAATAAAACAAGTTTCGAACGGAGAAATTGATCAGTTAAAGCCGCATAACTTCTTAAAAGCGCTCCGACGTTTCGTGTTTCGCTATCTATCATCCGACACTGAAAGATTTTGGCCGGATGCAAGCACAACGCTACAGTCGTGTTTGAAGGAGCCCTCACTGTGGTCTCCACTTCAGCCACCAAAGTTGGAAGAAGTTCCACAAGAAATTACCCTCGAATACATTCACTCGATTGTGAAGTACCTTGAAGAATTGAACCAGGTAATTTAAGACATTAGCTAATAGAAGGTTGGCAAACATGTATCACTCTGTAGGATTTAACATACCGTACTAAACCAAAGGAAAATCGCACTCTCATGCTCATATAGTCATCGTAAATATACTAGTTATGATATATATGTACGGCGTTATATCTTAACTCAGCGCCAAATTTATCATATTTAATCGGCCATGTTTTATTGGATACATCTCGGTGATCAGTGACGAGTAGAAATGTATTTCATATGAGATTCTCTTGCGTTCACAGGAGATGAAAGGGGATAACAGGAGATCGGCTACCAGATTTCGTCAGTCGCAAACAGTTAAACAAGCTGGTCGACGCCGAATCAAAAAGTTTTCTTGCGCCTAACGAGTTCGAAGACAAACATTGTTTTTTGTGTCGTAGGTTTTCGTTATATCTTATATTATTCTCATAGTATTTACATTTCAGAAGTGTGATTTAGAGTGCTTTAATGTCGTGTTTTAGTTAATACATGATCCTAATGCAGTTAGTTTTGGAGACCATTTTTGTTGGTTACCATGGGACTGGGTTTTTAAAAGAAATTTTCTGATCTACCTATTTTGTACAAACGCTTTGTGGATGACGCATTTGCTCTTGTCTTTAATGATAATCTTGCTCGCTCTCCTTTAGATTCTCTTAACAGTATTCACCTCTCTTTGAAATTTACTTGTGAATTTGAGAGGGAAAACAAACTGCCTTGTCTAGAGGCCCGTTTACACGGACGATTTTTCCTGTGATTTTTCTCCTCTTTAACGTATGGGATTGAGTAGCATTACTGAGGAGTGCACTGACAAAATTTTTAGATCAAGTTTACTTGCTAGGTATCCACTCTGTCATATCCTTCAAAACGAGAAAAATCGCAGCAAAAATCGCCCGTGTAAATGGCCCTTCACAATGTTCTTGTGACTTTTCCACATAGCGAAACTGCTTTTTCCCCAGTATTTATCGTCTTCATATGGTCTCCATATTGATTCCATTTCATATTACTTTGGAGTGTAATACCCGAAATTCATGTAGACAAGATTGGTATGATTGTCAGCAATTTGTTAAGCCCTGATTCCACGAGCGAACTTTTTCAGCGAAATGCGAAAATTTTTGAGCGAGATAAACTAGCGCGTGCGCAGTATTGGCCACATTTGTTTCAGAAGAAAAAAATTCGCTTCGCCATTGAGTAGAAGTCAGTTCTACTCACTGCGAAGGCGAAATAAGTTGCATAATTCAAAAGAATCACTGATGTGCACCCATCCATATGTCGCAGACTCGATTTCGCGAGAAACGCTCGCTGAAAAAGTTCGCTCGTGGAATCAGGCCTTAACTCTTTCTATTACCTTACCACCAAATTGTCACTCTCGAAGTGGCAACCTAATTAGCTCGTTCAAAATGGTTAGTTAAATAGCCTCACTTCCTATACTACATTCTCCTAAATCGCAATTGTTTTCAACATCCCATTTACAACCGGTTTGGGCCTGTTAATTTTGAACCTGTAAGCTGACGGGCTAACTGTGCGGGCGATGCGGCCTAGCAAAAATGTGTAGTAATAGTATAAACTAGAGCTCTAACAATAAGTAAATCGTTCTTTGAAAGATTACAAATCATACCTTATGTGGCTCTGGGCAATTTGAACCGTCGTTTTCATGCTTCTATAAACTAGTACATATTTTTGCTTCAGCTACGAGAAGAACAAAGTCAAAGTCCGAGATCGCACTCTGAGTACTATCTCTCGCTTTGTCAAAATACAGATGCTTAAATACTGCCTACGACCTTTTCCCTTGAATTGCTCAGGTAGTTCACGTCACCCGAACACCTGGCCTCTCCTACTATCTGAAGGTACTGGCTCACAAATACCGGTTATAAATTTGCCGTTGCCTCAAATCGCGATTTGGGAAAATGTAGTATGGGAAATAAGGATAATGGGCTAACCTTTTTGAACGAGCTACGAGCTACGCGACAAGGGAGTGAGAAAAGTGAGCCAGTACTCTCATTCTTTATAGGAGTCAGGCAAAGTTGCATTTTAATTTGTATAACCGTTACACCAATTTGGGATGGCTGTTGTCATACAATTCCAAATCATTATGACGAAATAAAGATGATATGTCCTCCCATGAAAGTTATTGCAAATGGCTTCATCGACTGCACCCAAACTGTTCGCTAATGGCCGTTCTTGACATGATCTGATTGTTACAAAAGCTGTAGAACTGGTCGGCATCGACGAAATTTTTCGTAAGCAACGTTTGAAATGCTGGGGATAAACAAGCTTAACTGCACTTAAGTTTACCAAGTTCTTAACTTTGTTGACTTTAGTCAAGTTGCAAAATTTCTAGTACAAGTCTCCATTAGGACTTTTGTCGAGTTTGTCAAATTTTAGAATAAGCCGAAAACAAGCTGGAAGCCCGATTTACACTTCGCAACCAACCCGATTCAACTTTACTAGGAAGTATAAAAGTATATAACTTAGATTTGAACCAGGTTAATTCCACTACGCTCTGAAGAAAGGTTTAAACCAACTCGGTCAAGCCTGACACGTGTTCGTAGATTCAGTAGCCAGGATTAGAGTTGACTAGGGCCACTAATTAATCAGAATTAATTAGAATTTATTAGTGGAGATGGACATAATCTAATTTGTTCGAAACTAAACAAAGATTGAAAACTTAAAATGTATATTTGCATTTTTGGGAGACATACCTTCGTGGGTACTGAGCTAATTACTTGCTTATACACCACGAAATGATTTATCGAATCGAACACTTCCCGAGAGAAAAGTAGCGCTATGGCCCTATATGTCCCTGCTGCCCCACGTGGGTATCTTTAAAGACGGCATTGTTGACCATATCATCAAACTTTTTACGCACCTTTTCAATGAGTTTTCTCTGGAGCAACTTGATTACAAAAGCAGATGACGACAAGATGTGGCAACGGTCTGGATATACGCAAACGTAACCCATTTTGCAGCAATGCCGACCGTCTGGGCAACATTTTGGAGCTTCATATGTACAACACACCCAACCACCAGGCATCCGTGATGGACAACATGTTTCTCCATCTTCACAAAACTTACGCCCACCATGACAATAGACTCTGTTCGCCTAGGAAGACAAAAAATCTTCAGCACTCGCTTCTGTATTTGATAGACAGCTAGCCCTTCTCAAGATAGGCGGCCATGGCTTAGTCAGCCAGTTTTTGATGGCAAGTAGCTTAACACGTACATACATGATCAGAAGTGACGTCACGTTAGTGAATCGTAAGTAATTAGCTCTGCTTTGTTTTGGGTTCGTAGGCGCACGTACAAGATACAGGAAGAGACGTCATTAGACTCCTTTTGGGTACATAGAGTTGTTGAGAGTATATAAATTGCGGAGATCCATTTCAAAAGAGCGAAAAATTGGTTATTGCGAATGCGAAATCTTACAGATTTTAGAGGCAAATTTACTGCTTTGCTTAGGTGCATACATAAATGAAAACACAGAGACGGATTGTAACAATATATTGCAAAAAAACATTTTTTCAGGCCTGAAATGGCACTTTTAGGTTCGATAGCTGATTGGGCAGACACCAGTTCCCGCCATGAAATAGTCTTATGGGCAGGGGTGGAGATTTGCGCTAATCCGCTATTGCATATACAGTAAAATGCCTGGCTGAACAGTAAATTTCATGACTTTAGCATTCCGTTTGTCCAGCAAAATAAAATACGCAACGGATTAGGAACAGTAAAGTAGTAAAACTTCATGATCCTTATTCAATTAAACCGAAAACGACTGTGGTACCAGTACCAAATATGGAGGTTACTATGGTTTAGGCTTTTACAGTAGCAAAGTATAAATTTTTGTTCATTGCTTGCAGATGTATTTTATTTTTGCTACATTTGCAGACTGGCACCAGTCTGTCGTCAAAAACAATTTTATGTACTCTGTGACTTTTGTAGTCTTCGAAAACGTTTTACAAAATGTGGCGTTTCATGTCTGGTGAATACTGGATTTTTATTTATAATGATATTTATCCAGGATACCCACATCACTGGAGTGTTTTTCAGTGGGGTCCTGCATGATACATTCATTAACAAATTAACAAAATTTACTGACACATATACACACACGCACACACACTTGTCCATACATATCAATAAACATAGTTATTTGTTTTGTGAACTTAGTAAAGACTTGAACTGCCTCAGAGAATCAGTGTTTCTGACGGAAATGTCCAAGCTATTGTAGTCTTTTATTGTAGTTATTGTAGTCTTTTTAGTAAATTTCAAGATCTAGGATTCCGTTTGTGCAGTGGGAAAAAGTCTAATTTCCATCCCTGCTTACGGGGCGTCGGGGCTCCTTAAGATGCGTCCCGTAGCAAAGTCTTTAACTCTCACTTAATAAAATTCAAGGAGTGATAGCTAGACAGACACTAGTTCTTATAATGAAACAGTGTTAAGAGTTGGCCCGGCGGCCTGATGGATGGTACAACTATATGCCTGTTAAGTCTCTGGATACATGCATAAATCGAAACGGAAGCGGATTAGCGTTTCATTTAAATACAACAATTTTACGGCACTTCAACATATTGTGCACCTTTTAAGCAATGCAACGAAACTGTTCTGTTTCAATGACAGTGTAATTCATGTTTCAATGGATAATGTAATCCGGTGATAATATAGTAATGTACTCCACAGACATGCTGATTGTCTTCTAACATACGCGGGAAAAGAAATTCCCTCTACCTAATAGCAGCCGCCATAGCTGCCTCAGAATCAAAACAATCCTCTTCGATGAATCTTTGTCTAGTTTCCATAATCTCTGTATGCATTGGATATTTTTTTCATTTGTGACATCCATTGTAACCAAACAAACACGTTCTAGTCCTTTTGTCAGTTTGGGAAGAAAGGCTGAAAACTATTGCCTCGGAGCTTCGACCTCGCTAAAACCTTCATTCTTGAGAGTTTTTAACATTTTCTTGAAATTCATCTACAATTTGCTGTTTTGCTTTATCTGTCAACGTTTGCCAGGGGTTGTCGGGGCCATAGCTAGCGTGTATTGTTGGGGGGGAGGGTGTAGGGCGAAAATTTCCGAGTGACGACAAAAATGTCCGAAGTTTTTAAGCTTGTGTTACACTGGCCACTTTGCTTCGCCGATTTACGTCGATTTACAAGTTTCACTGATTTGTTTCGCGAATGAGTGTTGCATGGTGCTGTTCCACCACATGCTTCCACTTTTTTTCGAAGTGTGTGGTGTTGGGTAATAAAGTGAAAATCAGGTTATGAGAGGATGCCACACCAATCGGAAAATTACATGCTACACTTGTCGATTTTCAATGGCATTGCAACTAGCGTTGAAAGTGTTTGATCACTCGTCAAAAAACTTGCAATAATTCGCATCGAAACAAATCGGCGTTTTTGGACCATGCAGCTAACACTGGCCGATTTGTTTTGCAATCTCATTGCGACACAAATCTGTCAGTGTAACACAAGCTTTGGAAAATTGTCAATTAGTCCAATGGACAAATCCCATTAGCTACAGACTAAATTCAATGTAGACATAAAGTAAATTCGTCTGTTCAGCTGTAAAGAAAATATTAGATTTAGTAAACTACCAACGTTTGGACGCCAAAGGTTGTAAAATGCAGGAAAAATAGCCAATAGTCCAGCGTATAGTTTACAAATTTAGTATATTTTTCTATTACCTGCGGAAATTGTCACCATTCTTGAGCCAAAAATGACCCGAAAAGGGTAATTGTAATTGCAAAATATACTAAATATGCAAACTTTGTAGGACTATTTTTCCCGCATTTTACAACTTTTTGCGTTCAAACTTTATCATTTTACTATACCTAATATGTTCTGTCCAACAGCGTAAACGAATTTGCTTCTTTTTCCTCTAGATCGCAATTTAGTCTGTAAAATGGCATTTGTCCATTACAATGGTGTAATTCTACAGTTATCTGTCTTTTCATATTGGTAGTGTGTGTAAACAGCTAGTTACTGTCTAAATAGTGCGATATCGTAAATTTTATAGTAACGATATAATCTTATAGTATTTTTTCTGTTCAACAACTAAAATTTCGTTGAACTATCATCGCCGTAATTTTCCGACTGACCAAGACCAATTTTCCGATTACGTTGATTTTGGAAAAGTTGGGGGGGGGGTATCCACCCCCCATACCTCCCCCCTCACTACGGCCCTGATAATAATTATAGTCCAACACACAATTTAATTGGCGAACACCAGTGCAGGATGAGACTGTCCTGCACGCTGGTTGTGAGAATTACACCTTTCATCGATAATTCTAATTAAGTTAACCCTTCTTTCACTGTAGTTATTATATGAAACAATTACCATTTACCAAATGGTTTACCGTGCACTTGAAAAGTTGTTTGACTGACCGAAAGCATAAAAAATCCAACACCAGCGTCTCCCGTATTTCTACGCTTTCTGAATGCTTCGCATTATCCCGCGTGCATGGTTGACGCAATCCTGCTCGGAAAACCATTTCGTACTCCTTTATTATTGCAGCATAACCGTGCGCTACTCGTTTACCAAGCTTTCAAATATTTTGCAAACAATTAACAAATTAATAATAAATATTAATAATAAATAATAAATATAATAATAATAAATCTAATATGAATTATGTATATAATATAATATATATAATTAATACAAACATAATATATTTATATAAAATATATATTAAATATAATATATAATATTGTATATAATATATAATATAATATTAATTAGTATAGGAAATAGCACGGGTCGAGAAGTATTAGACAGCTTAAGATACCCCGGTTTCGGTGAACGGGTACGAGTGTCGCCATTTTGTTTTGCACTTTTTGCTGAT
>JAODVM010022339.1:0-19694 GCA_025400095.1 Phenganax marumi
CAATATCTGTACAAAAAAGAAAACTACGAGTAACATTAAGACTAGCGGGACAATAAACTTAGCGGGACGCGCCTTTTACTTTGTAGCACAAACATCAGCTCTACAAAATTCTGGCGTTGTACGTTGTGCATCGTTAATACACTAATAAAGTTATGATGTTTTCCTTGGAAGAGCGTGCCTTATTGTAACTAGATGTTGCGCTAGAAATAATACAAGAAATAATACCATTTTTCTTTTTGCCACGGGTATTTGGAATCACTTGCGGTTTTAGCACACATTTTGTTTAAAATCGTGAGATTTGGGGACTTAATCGTGAGACCGTGAGAAAGCATAAGAAATCGTGAGACTTGGCAGGTCTGGGTCCATGTGCCGCACTACTACGCTTACTGAAAGCCATACACACATACGCCTGTAGCATATTCGTAGAAATTGCGTGCATGCTCGTATAGAATAGGTTCATTTGGGCTTACGGATTTGGGAGGAGGCTCATGAAGACCATGGTACTTTAACAATGTTTTTGCAAAGGCGACCTGGCAGGAAATGCTTCGTTACGTGTTTCCTTTCGGCTTTAATCTTGACCGCGGAACTTGGTCAAAACACGAGACCGTATTTTGTCAATCCACAAACCAACGCCTTAGCCAATGTGTTATGAAATATTGGACTTTGACTGGGAACATTAACACTGTCGATTTAAAAATCAATTGTAGTCCTTTATAACTGCACTAATTAAACGTAAGTTGGCATGAAAAGCTCGGATGCGCTGTAAAATATATTGCAAAATTTCAAAAACGTTTCGTATCTACTAAGTCAAATTATTATTGAAACGTTAAGCAACAAAATCGTAAGCAATACGAACTATGCATGGATGAGCTTTCAGTTTCTTTGAAAAAAGTACAATGAGGGTTTAGAACTAGTCTTAGTTCATTAAGATTCCAAGTTTTTATTCATTTTATCTATTTAAATAACGCGTAAAACAGATGCGAAATTTAACACAAATTTTAGCTAGTTTCTATGGTATGTATCTCTAAGTTATCTAGCAGACTTTGCGCATGCGCAATATGTTCACATGGTCACCGAAGTTTGACCAATGCTTACGTCAGAGATGACAGTCAGTCAAGTATGTTGGCACATGTTTGTGGGTAGAAAAAAACTTTCATTTGTTCTCCTATCTGTCATCACATGTCAGATTAATTTAATGCACGTATCTACTTTGGCTCAACTTCAGAATAGTATAAAGACTGAAGTTGCACAGGCAGACAGCTCATATCCGTCAATTCATCTTGCGTTTTCTGAATACACGAGCGCGTCTAAAGGTTAGTCGACTTCGATCTATTTAAAAAGAAAACTTTCTCTGACCTTTTGGTGTTTTAGGGAATGTTTAATTTCAAACACATTCAACTTCCGTTCGCTTGATTAAGTTTATTCAATCTGTATGTATATTGTTGGTCAGACTAGCGACATTTTTTGCCAGGTTTATTTCGATGACAGTAATCAAATCAAAGCACTTGCGTGTCGAAGATAAAAGATTGAGACGATAACGGATGTTATAAGAAAGTCTCATTGACTATTAAATTATATTATCCACGTCAGATTCTGCCTGCACAGGATCTATCCTTCATTTTAAACCAATAGAGGTTCCTGCTTTATGTAATCAGAGAACATGTTTGGAAATTGTCCAGAACCGTTGATGTTCCAGCTTTCCAATATCAAGACTCTACTGGTTTTTCGTAGCATCGAGAAACAATATTTGAGGCCCATTCAGCATTGGGCAAGGACATTAACGAGAATGTTGTTGTTCAGTTAATCGTTATTTACATCAAGTGCATGGTTTGACTAAGAGCAATTGAAAGAATTCCAACAAAAAATCATTGCCAAGAAGCAGATGGGGCGACGGATGGTGCATCGAACACATGCATAATGTACTTGCTCCTGGATATTCATTTGCACTGAATAGATCAATAAAATCCCGTAGTAATGATACTATACAATACGCGGCAAAATTGCACGTTACACTGATTGGAAGTCAACTTGAATCATAATGATACTGCTGTAGTCTAGTAGAGGGACTTCTTCAATGGAGAAATCGCTCAGTCTTGACATTGCGACCCTCCCGAACACATTCTTTCAACGCTTTTCAATTTTCATCACCAGCACATTGTATGAATTCGATTTTTATAGAAAGTAACTTCAAACGTCAGTTCAAACTTCAAAGAGTCGTTTACTTAAAATAACAGTATGTATAGTTTACAGAAAAGCGCGAACATCGAAGTGCAGTGTAGGTTGTCACGACGCCTTGCCGGGCAAACAAGCTGAATTCCTACGATAAAACATCGCCCATTAAATTTCGTTATGCGCATGCTTCGCGCAGAAATACTAATCAAGAAGTTTCTTGGTTGGCGAGCTTGAAATTTTTTCTTCGAAACGACGCATTTCATTGGCTGCGCGGCGGTTTGCGCTGTAACATAATACAGGGAAATGGCTATCGGAGACGAGAAAAATCATTAATCAATTACGTTTTCGTTCTCTGGTCAACCAATCCACCGAGACAAAAACGAGTTGATACGAATTCCGTTTTGAGGGAAGAATTCATGCATGTATCTCTGCTTACAGTTGCTGTAGACCGTACGTAGCATCTGACTGAACGCGCAAGGTATGTCTTCATGAATTTGTTTAAAAATGTGCGTCTTCGACCAGACCACGTAATGTTTGTCTACTATTTGATGTGGCATTTGTTGTTAACTTAGTCTTGAATTCAAACACAATGGTATTGTGCGCTGTGCAAATAGAGAGTTCTCGCTTCATACCAAAAAGGGTTCGCGCAGTAACAATGCAAAGATTGATAATCTAACTGTCGTGTTGGTAGAGCTTGAAGACTTGCGCTTTTAAATTTACTTCAGTGCGCGGAAGTGTCGGAAGCATCGTGTTTTAACATGTTTTATATTTGTGAACTAACAAACATAACCTCGTCCTATAGTGCTGCGTATCGTTTCGAATAACCGCAATATGTTCCCCAAAGGTGTAACAGCTTTTTGCTATAAGCAAAATGCGTTAGGTTAATAAGCACTATGTATTGTATAATCCTATTGTATTTTTGTCCGTGTCTGGAACTCCGCGTATTTTAACAGTTGAACTTGACGGGATGAATTCTTATTGTACCGCGTTGTGAAGCGACGCTATCCATAGTCTACTCATGTGGCTTTACTTGATTATTTTCACAACATGCCAACGGCATTTGGTGCGTAATTTTAAACAGAAAATTTTAATTGACAGCATGCACGCAACACCTTTAATCTGTATTGGACAGTTGCGCGGAACAACCATGTTACCCTCCCATTCTACAGTCATATGATAACACGCTTATCGTCCTAACTTTTGCTGTTTTGTGTTCAGTGTCTACTCCGTTTGACATTAGTATAGCTCTATACTAAATATTAACTACGTATACACAATGTGACTGGGTTGTAGTATTTTAATCATATTTGTTCACCACAGGAGAAATCTCGGTTTTCAGACAAAAGTGAATTATGGATGATATCGTTTATACATTTTAAAATACTGATAAACTAAAAATTAGTATCGATTATTTTGCGCATAAGTTTGTAATGTTCATCGTTTACTGGAGCGTAGATCGTTAGAAACGCGACGTGATTGTGAAGTTAGATTTCTTATCGTTCACACTCGGGCCCTTGATACTGTAGAAATATGATATACTGAAATTCAGCCAACCACGCGAACAATGATATTCAAAATCTGAAGATGAAGTGCTCTTCCGTATAAAAACAAGTGAAGTGGAAATATTAAAGTATCAGACTACTATTGGATGTCTGAGTTGAAATTTCAATAATAAGATTCTGGGCGAAACAGTTTTCTCTCTCGATATTTTGAATTGCATAAATTAAATCTGCTCGTGTTGACAAATTGTTATCAAATATTTTCTTGTTTATGCAACTTGATGGGTGGAACAATGCGAAATTGAAATGGTTTGAACGATGGAACTCAAAGCTTCAAAATCCGCAACTCTTGACATGAAATATTACATATTAAGGGGAAGGTATTCCGTCAGTGGCCAGAAATCGAAGGGATTTCCTTCAACGTGTCAAGATGACTTTGTTTGTTTTACAGACACCTAAAAAGCCACCAATACTACTATACAGACAGTACTTCAATTGAATGTCAATATAAAATAAAACTCGAGCTTTTGCTGTATCTCGATTGATATCCATAATATCCGACACTCCAATTACATGTATTTGAATGAAATATTCTTGTCATGGAGTATGAATGTTTCCAACGCAGTAACATAATTTTAAAGAAAACTTAGAATATCCTTTCATTGTTCACTGGCTTTTCAGTTTTTTTGTCATAAAGTTTCATCAAAAACTGTACAATCAACAATGTTCCGTTGCCTTGTTTTAACACAACTGAGATCTCC
Organism: Phenganax marumi; assembly: GCA_025400095.1. Classification (NCBI taxonomy): domain Eukaryota; kingdom Metazoa; phylum Cnidaria; class Anthozoa; order Malacalcyonacea; family Clavulariidae; genus Phenganax; species Phenganax marumi. The sequence continues at coordinate 4,433 of JAODVM010022339.1, forward strand.
GTCAGAAAAGATGAACTTTCACCATTCGGTCACCCTACTCAAGTGAACTTTTAAGTCAAACTGTTATATATAAAATAGTTAGAAATAACGAGTTTACTGTCATGCACTGCTCAAACAGCTGTACGACTAGACATGTTTGTGACTTTACCATTGAATAAGCGGAATTCTACACTGCAGTATATTGATAGTGTCAAACATGTATATTTCTTTTCATTTTCCTTCATGCATTGTCACGCTTATGCGCTAAAACATCTTGAGGAATTTCCTGTGTGATTTCGCCACGGAATGCTATAAGTGAATGCTCTAGACTGCAGACCAATATAGACCAACTGAAAGAAAGTCTAACCAGATTAACAAAAAAAACTGTCGATTCAGTGTAAGCTTGATCCCTGCGGCTACGGCTTTCTGCTTTGCAGCGCAGTGAAATGTGTTATTTTAAACGTGCACCCATATTGAGCTTATGGACAAAATCCGTCAAAAGTTAAGTTGGCGAAATCGGTTTTGTCGTTCCCAACTAATCATATAAAAGCTTCCAATTTTTGAAATTCTAATAATCATGAATACTTCATGAAGAAAATATACTAATCTCAGTAAAAATTCACGAAGATAATGCAAAAAACCCTAATCAGTATTTGTGCATCATTGTGATACAGAATTCTGCTGATATCATTTCTTGTGCTGATAATTAGAAACAAGCAGATAAACAAGCTCAAAATTAATACCTCCTGGAGGAGTTATTAATTGCTCTATAAACACGTTTCTGATTCCAAGGAGTTAGACCGGCTACAACCGCATGTTTACTTAGTTTTGAAGCAGGGCATACTATGATCGGTGCCTCAGTTTTAACAAATAGTAGTCACTAACATTGCAGCATACATGAATACATAAAGATCATATTGCCCAACAACATATGGCGACGTCTTCATTGTTGTGCATCAAATGATGGGATTAGACTTTGCGGTCAAGGAGTAGTGTTTTTGTTTGTGAGGACGTCTTGGCTTGGAATCAAAAGTCGTCAACAGAGCTAATGTACCGCAGTCTTGCACACCGTATATAGGCTGTCAGAGTTACACATGTAGATTTTCTCTGTGTTACAGATCTTCAAAGTCTTTCTCTCTAAGGACCACCAAAGATTTTTTCAGGCTTAATGTTCTTATTTCTCTCCCAGTTTCAGGCTCATAATATGGTTACTTTGTTTTCTGCTCCTGTAACAGTGTGTGCAGGAGAAAAAGAGGTTTTACAGGAAAATTATACATGAACTTCAAGTGTAAAATGACGGTGACGAACTAGGACTTTAATCCTTGTAATCCTTGTATTTGTCATCGATGCCTAATCATATTTAAATTGAACGGTTTTATTCAACATTTATCGCTGATTATTCTGAAAATTCATTGCGATCCAATTCACCATGTGTCCATTTATTTTGCTGCCCATATCCTGCCTGTCAAGTAGTTTTAAAAATCAGCCTTCGGAAATTAAGCTAAACAATGCTATGCAACTTATACTTTCTACGTCAATTCACGTCTTTCTATTGTACTTCTCAAACGAGCGATACTTCACACGGTTTCTATCGATGTGGTTTCCTTCACAAACAGCGCATTTCCTTGAAAAGTCGAGGTATTGTTTATGCACTCTACCAAACTGTCATCAACCCAGAGTAACTCCGGATTTCACAATAATTTTCACATAGCTGTGACGTAATTCATACTGTTTTAAGGCAAAAGTTTCATGCAGAGTTTCAGGCTTCTAAGGGCCATTCGTTTTTCACAGAAACAAAAATCGATTTTCATTCATAAAATTTTGTCTTTTGATGAATGGTCTCATTCAGGATATTTACCCCCACCGAATTTTTTGCGCCTTTCTTAAGTTTATAACTGGCAGCTGAAATGGCGAGCAGTATAGAGGAAGATAACTTAAATTATTCTTTTGGAGGAGGCAATGAGACAAAATTGAAGAAAATTTGCTAGTATTACAACGTCTACCTTCATCGGATTCCTCAAAATAAAAATTTAAGTCATCCTCCTCTACATTGCTCGCCATGTCGACCGCCAGTTATGAACTTTAAATGGGTGCGAAAAAATTCAGGGGGGGGGCAGATATCCTGCAAGAGCCCATCCATCATAAATATTAGATTTTAATTTTGAAATCCGTTTTCTCTGAGCTTGGAATGAAGGCACGAAATTCAGTCTTATTTTCGTTTTTCAAATATATATAATTTTTTGCAGGTCATACGATGAAGTGTTTGGTATTATTTGCTGCTGTCTTGTGTATGTGCTACACCGCCATAAATGCTGTCTATCTCTTGAGGGATCGAGGTGCGTTAGTGTAAATGTCCAGAAAGCTAATCTTCTGTACACTTCACTTTACTGTTGTATCGGCACATAGTAGTCAATTGTCACTACACACGATTTCGTAGCAAATATGCAAAACACTAGCTGTCTTTCCCACAGGAGAGGAGGGGAAAGAATTTTGGGGCAAAAATCACACGGTAATGGAAGGAGAAAACCTGACCATGTTGTGCCATTCGCAACCGAAATCCGGCATGAAAGAGACGTCGTATTGGTGGGTACTGGAAGAGAGACAAATTGGAAAAAAGAAATATTCGGTGGCTGCGTTAATAGAAATGAGAAATAGAAGAAAGAGGGTCTACGGTACTTTTGGAGTTCGACCTGCCGAAGTTCCCGGTACACGTGACATCAAACTTCCAAACATTGGCAGATATGCAACGGGGAAATATACATGCGCTGTAGGAACATTAATCAGCCGAAATCCGAAAAAGTACTATGCGGAGTACACGTATCAAAACGTTATCGTAAAATGTAAGATCCTGTTGTAAACGACACCGCTTTTGAACTTAAATGGAGAAAGCGATGGTTTTGCTTCACATTGAAGACTCAATCGCAGCTTGTGGTTTTCATTTTTTTTTCAGGTAAACCAAAAATTGAATCAAAAATGGAAACGAAAATTCAGTTGTCTGCTGGCGACAAACTAACCATGGATTGCACATCCTCGGGATATCCAACACCTATTATAACATGGAGTAGAATAGATGGACGGCCGCTGCCCAGAAGAACTATTACGCACAATAAAGGCCTGCTGTCTATTCATAAAGTCGGTCAGCTTGATATAGGGGAATATAAATGCGTTTCCACAAATATTTATGGAAATGATACGAAAATATTTTCAGTCAATATAGAAGGTATAGTAAATACTTCAGTATGAGAAAGAATCTTAATACTTAATGGTGCGTATATCAAGGTCAGGGATTGTGCAATTATATATATGAAATAGAATTCAATTCATTCAAAGCAGACTTGCAATACACCTTTCTATGCGAAACCTCCACCTTTTGAAAATACTGTAGCGGAAATCACAGTTAGGTGAGAGTTTTTGAAACAAAAGAAAACCCCCTTCGCAATTCTCATGCTTGTCAATTATCATTTCGGAAAACTACAAAAAGCTATGAATCCTTTATTGGATAAGCTGTTGAATAAGAAGATATAACGAAAATCTTCTTTCTTTTAAATGACTCAAATTGACGGGCTTGACATATAAGTACTCGAAGAATCCCCGGTTCAAGTACTAACATTAGTTACCAATTATTATTTGCAGTGCCTGCCCAAATTCTCACGACGCCCATGGAGAAATCTTACGCAACAATCGGAAAAGAAGGAAAAGTAAAGTGCGTTTCGGTTGGCATTCCCAGGCCTTCAATAACTTGGCAGTGGGCGAAAGGCACTTATCAACAGTCGCTGGCAAGCGCCGATGGAAAAGTAGGGCGATTTGCAGTAAAGGACGAGCACTACTTTGAAAACAGTACGAGCTATTTGCTGATTGAAAACGTCCGGGGGGTGGATTTGCGTGAATACGAATGCGTAGTGACAAACGTACGAAACAGCGACTTGCAAAGATTTCATCTTTTTGGTTATTGTAAGTTACAAGCTACTAAATTACTACTAAATCAGGAGCAACCAAATATTATCTCTGACAAGAGGTTTTTCACATCTGTCTACATGCAGTATTGTTTCACGAAACATTGAACGAATCGTTAAGGCCGCCTTTCACTTTAACCGTATTTGGTTGCTTCGAACAAAACAAAAGGGGTTCACTACGTTTCGCTCAGATACGGTTCAAGTGGAAAACAGGCTTTGAAATTAGCGACACGGACGTCATAGGCATACACAAGGAACCATCTGATTAAATTTTGGTAGAAGCTGGCGGTGAATTGGACGAGAGATGAACTCGTTGAGCAGTTTTGCAGGGAAACCTCTCCAATGCACACAGTCAATTAATTTATTAGGCCCCAGCAAATTCAATCTCTTTGAAAAGCACCTTTACAATACGAACAACTTTTCAACACAGATATTTGGCGCTCTCTCATAAATATCCGTATTAAAAAGTTAGACAGTAACATGTACTACCAGTGATAACATACATCATGCCTGAACCTTTTCCGCATTGATATTTAGCGAAACCTGATCGACCAAAAATTGGCTTGGAGAACGTGGTGACTAGCAAATCTATCACACTAACCTGGAAATACGGAGAGAGCAACGGTGGGAAACCAATCAAGTCCGTAATCATTGAATACTTACAAACTAATGATGCTGACTGGCAACGCGAAGAAGTCTCGGGGCCACATCTTGTACGACATACAATCACCGATCTAGAACCAAACACAGAATACACGTTACGAGTCATTGCTGTCACTGACATTGGTGAAAGTCTGCCCAGTGCGGCTGTGAAACGAAAAACTACATCGAATAAAGAAGGTAAAGAATGTGCAGAATAAATAAGCATGCTTGCTATTGTGCCATATTTCGCGCCATTTTGAAGAGGTTATGTAGGTGCGTATATAAACGGACAACTCCCATAACAGACCGAATTTCGATCTGGGCATAAACAAGTAAATTCATCTACTCAGCTGAAAAGAACATATTAAGATATAGTAAAATTGCGAAGTTTGGTGGCGAAAGATTGGAAAATGCTGGAAAAATAACCCTGCGAAACTTGCACATTTAGTATATTTTTCTTTTACGCGCGGAAATTGTCAATTTTCGGGTCAAGTATGGTAACAATTTTCGCAGGTAATAAAAAATATACAAAATTTGCAAATTTCGCAGGGATATTTTTCCCGCATTTTACAACTTTTCGCCAGCAAACTTTGCACTTTTACTACATTTAATATCATCTTTCCAGCTGCGTAGATGAATTTACTCTTTTTTGCCTGGATTGAAATTTAATCTATAATGAGACTTGTCCATTTCACACCATAAATTTCACAAGACTTTTTTTTGCACTGCGGTTCACATTTCCCGCGTCCGTGTTGTATCGGATGCGATCATACGAAATTGCTTTCTTACATTCAAATGCAGGAAAGCGTTAAGCCTACAGTATTGATTTACGCAAGAACGTCACTGTTTTTAGAATATTCTTTAGGAGCGGTCAAGTTTATTAAATCTAAACTACGTCGAGGTATACTTTAAATTAATGCTATATGCTACGAATAAGACAATTATCTCATTTCATAGTATCGATTTTTGGTGTAAACAATGGCGACAAAGATCGACCGAAAGAAGACAGCGTTGATATGACTGTAATGATCGCTGGTGTAGCTGGAGGATTCTTGATTTTGATCATAGCAATCGTGATTGTTTGCATCTTGATGAGGAACATGCAACGAAACAGCGCTAAGAAAGCGGCTGAGAATGCTGAACGTATGGCGAAGAGCGCAAAACAGGACACTGTAAGTGTTTCAGCAGAGTTCGAAAATGATGTTTCAAAAGCTGTGCATACGAACTGCGTTTTTTTTGCTCTAATGTCCCGACTTTGACCGTGCAGTCAATAGCTACCGAACATATGGCAGAACTACAAAAGGTTTAGAGGCAATCTTGATAAATTTACTCAAATAACTACAGCTGCCACCATACCTATAGCTATAAATATCACCTTTGAAGCAAAACTTTGGGTCAACTTTTAAACAAATACATAACTCTATAATGCAATTTCAGGAACTATGCATCGTGCAATCCACCGTATATGTACAACCCCTGACTTCCATGTTATTCAGCCTAATAAAATTAAGGGTATTTTCAAAAAACGGCGTTGACTAATTTCAAGTATCGCATTTCTTCTAACGTTACTCTTATGTTACGAATCAATAATGTAAAGTGATAATATATATTCTATTTTCTAGACGACGGCGTTGATCAATTTCTTACAACATGGCGGCGATCGTTTATCAACAACCACTGGTTCAGGAGGCTGTGTTACCAACTCTGGTGAAGTGCTGCAGCTCACCACTTCGAACAAATGGGAGTTTCCAAGAGATAGACTTGTGTTGCAGAATGTTCTGGGCTCAGGCGCATTTGGTATTGTTATGAAAGCTGAAGCAGAGGGCATCAACGGATATAATTCTGGCACCACACCTGTTGCTGTAAAATTCGTCAAAGGTATGCAAATTTTTGGTGCAGTTTGATCGTTTTTCTTACGTTCGGAAATTGTATAACTGGTGATAAAAACATCAATTCATGACCTGCGGCGTACTAAAACGCACTGGCGGAACTACGCAGTCTTTGAGTGCCTTCTTGTTACTGTTAGAATTTTTTCTTTTCTGATAAAGTATATTTCACGATTTGCTACATTACAATATGTTCTTTCTGACTTATTAGAAAATGAAAGTGCCTCTGCGAAGAAAGATCTAATCGCCGAGCTGGAGCTACTGAAATTAATTGAACCACACAAAAATGTCATAAATTTGCTCGGCTGTTGTACGAGATCAGGTGAGGGTGCTTAATTGTCGTTATAGCTTGTCGCTCTGTCTATAATATAGATATAAGATACCATTAACAAGAAAAAACAATCGAATTTTTCTTTAGAACCTCTTATGGTAATCGTCGAGTTCTGTGCTTACGGCGACCTTCAAAGTTTCCTTCGGTCAAGTCGTGGAATTAGAGATCAGTACTATCTGGACTGTTATAAGCGTCCCTCATCCAGACTAACGTCAAAAGAGTTGCTGATGTTTGGTACGCAGATTTCTAAAGGGATGGCTCATCTTGCGTGTCTGAAGGTGCGTACATTAATTAGCACACATATACATTTTTAACTTCACGAAATCAATTGTAGCTCTTTTATCACTCCTTTTTTTGAAATTTTGTTTTGATTCGCTTATTTTAAATTGAATTAACTCTTTGAACAGAACAGTAAATATAAAGTATTGTTAAAATAAGTATCACTGAATGCAATGGTCAAAAGAGTATGTAAAAAGTATATGTTGCATCTTATTGAAAATGCATTACACCATATCTGAAATTAACACTTGATATATCTTGGTCTCTATAAGTTGTAATTATACGTGCAAGTGCATGTTTTTCATTTTTTCCCGGCCAACAAAGTACCTTCATTCAAAATTAGAATGAAATGTGATTTCTTCTCTTTTCAGGTTATTCACAGAGACTTGGCTGCTAGGAATATATTAGTTGATGAGAACAAAGTTTGTAAAGTTTCCGACTTCGGATTCGCGAGAGACATCTACGTTGAAGATCACTACACGCGCAAGACGGCGGTGAGTTTAGCGTCTTTCTCAAAAAATAACAGCTGATACATCAATACGGGCAACGAATCGAATCATTTTATATAAAGTGTGGTATGAGGAGGAAACAACGACAGAGATAATAGCGAGTTTAACCCAACCTTTCCGTTTTACGACAAACGTCAAACGACAGGCAAAGAAAATTTTACCAATATAAAGACAGTGAGGTTAAAATGAAAGTGCTTGACATAAAGAGAATATGAAAAGATGAGGAGCGAAGACACTCTGCCAAGAAAAAACTGACTTTGCCGTTTGCTGTAGCCTTAAACGTGAAGGTTAAACTCCCTCTTACCTATAAATCCAATCGATATATCCATAGTTTTGTTCTTTTCAAAATTTGAAGAAACTGATAGACAAGTTGAAGTATCAAATGCGTTGTCTGTTTGTGTAGGGTGGACGATTTCCTATCAAATGGATGGCTATTGAATCTTTACTTGACGGAATATCCACTACCAAAAGTGATGTGTAAGTCCACGCACTTGTGCTGTGATAAATTATTACTGTAGATACATATTGTTAATTTTTGCCGGGAGAAAAACACGGATATGATATTTTGCTTTAGTATTCAACTAATAACATTATCTTACTTTTGATAGGTGGTCATTTGCAATTGTGTTGTGGGAAATTATCACACTTGGTAAGTTGCTGAAGTTCATGAAAACAGTGTTGCCATTTATTCATGTTCTTTTCCTTAAAATCAAGAGTAAAGGTTTGGTTAAAACTATAAAGACTGATGGTGCTGTTACTATTTTTAATCAACAATGCTTTCTGTTTCAGGTGCGTCTCCTTATCCTGGTATGAATTCTCAAGAGGTTGTAAGCTTTCTGCAAAACGGAATGAGGATGGACAAACCGAAGCACTGCAGTGATGAATTGTAAGCTATTAAAATATATATAACTTATAACAACTAGCTATACAGTACGGTTTCTAGTATTAGGTATGAGTATGGTATAAGTTACATAAACAGTGCCGGCGAACAATTGAAGTTTAAAAGAACAATGAAATTTCTCTCATTTCGCACGAAATTTGATCAGTAAAGTAGGGAAATGCCAAATTGATCTATCCAAAAAGAGGGCACCCTCCGTAGCGGTAATTCGTAGAAAGGAGCAACGAAGGTTTTTCACGTCACTTGACATATCGTTCTTTCATACAGATACAACCTTCTGCTGGACTGCTGGCAAGTTGCTGCTCATAGAAGACCAAACTTTGAAATGCTTGCGCGGTATTTGGATCGAATGTGCAACGATGACTTTGTAAGTTGAAAAAAAAATACATTGTGCTAGCATTATACGCGACGCATGGCTCATCCCCTTTCCCTCTCCAGGGTAGGACCTACTAGATGCACTTTGGCAAAAACCGAAATTCATTTCATTTGTCTACATTTATTTTATAATAGGAATACATCAACATGAGAACATATGATGATCATTTATACATCAACTTCGATGGCAATACACTATCCGAAAACAGTAGCAGTGCCACCTTAATGAAACAGGACAGTACTGAAGCGAGCAGTAAGAATAGTAAGGAAGATAATTCAGAAGAATCGGTCGCCGACGACAAAGAGTCCAACTAATGCTCGAAAAGCGTCCTGCATTTCAATAATTTTTGAGGGGATTGTGTACATACAGTAAACGTTTGAATTCATGATCACTGAAAAACTCAGAAATGAACCTATTTTACTTGGCTAGCCGAAAGCGATTTTGAGAAGTTGGTCTCTCTCAAATTAGAATGAAATGGTAGACTATAAGAGAAAATATATACGGAGTCATTTTCTTCTTACTTGGCTAACGCTAAAAAAGTAATTTTCATGGGGAATGGGACGCACAATTAAATTCTGAAAGAGCAACTTTTTTGGTTGATTATTTCTACCAAAACTCAAGAATATCCCGAAGCCGAATGGTTAGGAAGTACAGCATTAAGAGCTCAACGCGTTCACCCATATTTTAAACCTACAAGTACATATTATAAATATCTTAATATTTTACGATAGGAAGTAGAAATAGCAACTATACCTCTGTAAAGTTCTAGAAATTAGAATGTGTTAGAGGTAAAATTGTGCCCTGCAAGGGGTAATCGATCTTTTTTTTAAACAGTTTTTTGTACAGAAACTAGAGTATTAAGAATTTTATCATATAATTTTAAAAGTTTTTAAATAAAGCTCCTTTCACGTCACTGTTTTCTCTGCGCTATGGAATTAGTTGTCAACTAATCAATGTTTATGCTGTTTCTCTGCATTTCTATCGTTTTCATATTATTTCATGGTTTTATGACTCGTCCTTCCTATTCACAAAAAGCCCACTTATCAGTGGATAAGTTGACTATAATCTCATAACACCTGAAAGCTAGCGAAATATCATTTACACTGAAAAATCTATAAACCTGACTGTCATTTATGAGAACACACCGTTAACACCCTAGTAGTCGCTGGCTAACCAAACATACGCGTTGCCATGGCAACCGGTGAGATCAACTTAGTAAACATCGCCAGTTCTTGAAAACAGAAATCGTGGACGATCAAATTTCACTAAAAAGCAGTTTGGAAATGAAAAAGATCCCTTTTAGCTGCATCTAGTCACTGAGCATCTCACACGATCTTCATCATGTTGGCACCAAAGGGAAAGCATGTGTCTAATCTAGATATAACGGCACATATGGTCGCCTCCAGAGCAGCGGCGACGTACTTCGATAAGATTGAGAGATACGAATTACAAGAAACTTTGGCACATTCCTCTTACGATAGCTTGCTATCGATCGAGGAGACAAAAATTCCAGTGGACGTGCCCAAAGGTTTGATAAGCAACATGAATGTTGCCTCAGATTCTGAGCAATGTTTGTTCTTACTTCCTGCTGAAGAGGGAGTTGATAATTTAGAATTGAGGGAAGTCCATCAAATTGTTAGAGAGTTAGTCAACGGTATTTATGTCTTGAATCAAACACCTTCTGTTCATTTGGAGGCAAATTATGATGACAGCACGGCCTGTCAGTTGCCACCAGCGTATTGTGATACCAGGGTTGGCCAACTGCTTATCGAGGTGGATTATTTGATGAAGAGTCTGTGGCATGGGGCTTATTTTCCGAAAGATAAACGAACTAAGTTTTGTGAACGCTGGCGACAGTTGGTGAATTTGAACACCCACACAGGAATACCAGAAACAAAACGAAATGTGAAGTTAGTGTGGACTGAGGCGGGCGTATTGGACATATCGAAGGATCCCAGTTACTCTGAGGCTTTTGAAAACATCTTGGTTGAAAGTAAGGAGGAAGCGCATGTGCAGGAACAGAGGCACGTGTTTGACAAGCACATAGAAGAGTTGTCCATGGTTATGACTTTTTACCAAAAGAGTGTCCAACAGCACGATAGCATGTTCCTTATTGATGCTAATTACCATATAAGTAGTGTAATAAAATCAGACAATATTGACCTCAAATCTGTCCAGAGATTGCAAAAGATTCTATCAAGACAAGAGAAATTCATTCAGGAAACTCTGCCAACCAAGTCAGAAGTACGACGTCAGCTTCTACTGGTCAAGCTAATTAGTTTTTTCGTTCCTTTTCTGATAGCATTGCGAAAGCGGTGCAAAATTATCAAAGTCAACAAATTGCTCCCTGGATTTACTTTGGAGGAATGCAAAACGGAACGTGAGTTTCCACCTTTGACCATTTCGAAAAACAACAAGTGGAAGCATTTTGTAACTAATGATTCATACAGTCATTTGCATGGAGGGATTTTAATCGATAGGGAAACAGCTCCTGTTTGTGATATTCACCATGTGTTTGTTGACCGTTACAATGAGCTTTTTGAAGAAGCATTGTCAAAGTTTAACAAAATTATGGATTCCAAGTCACCTATGCTTGAGAAATATCCCCTATCAACTGTCACTATCGACGGCAACAGGTATTATCCGATTGCATTATACTTAGAGACATTTTACCCAGTTTCTCCAAAGCAACCGATTTGGGTTCATGCTCACTACGAGGAGATCAATAAGCTCAAGTGTAAGAAGTTGCCTATCCAAGAGTATCTTATTTATGAGCTTTTCAAGAAGAGGTTTGGTACACAGCAAACACTGAAGTTGAAACAGCATTTTGCAGGTCTTCAGGCTGCTTGTCAACGGGGGATGGTCGGGGTCATGTATAGCTTAGCAAGGAGATTGCCTGCATCTAGGTTGGCAATGCAAGATGCAAGCGGTTTGTCGTTAATTCATTATGCAGCCATGTACAACCGAGCACAAGTGATTACCTTGTTGGTTGTAAATGGATGTGATGTTAACACAAGGAGGTTCAACAGTATTCCATCACAACAAGGTGTGACACCTCTGCATCTGGCAGCAAAATGTGGTGCTCTTGACAGCTTGTCTTGTCTTCTTGGTTACAAAGCAGATGCACTGTTGTTTGATATTCAAGGATGGTGCCCAATACATTATGCTAGTTATTTTAACCATCACAGCTGCATTGAGCATTTGGTCCGTAGGAACTCAGATATGCTGGAGTGGAAGGCTAAAAGTGGTAAGAATGAAACTCCAATTCTGCTGGCAGCATCAAGCGGTGCGCTAGATGCTGTGAAATGCTTGCTTGAGCTTGGGGCAAGCGTACAGGCTGAAGACTGTGAAGGCAACAACATGGTCCACATTGCAACATTGCATTTACACACAAACGTTCTTGAATTCTTTATTGGAATGAGAAATCTTGAGACGCCAGTATGGAAGATTCTTGTTGAGATGTTGCAATCAAATGTAATCAAACGGCAGATAGATGCAACTAAAGCGTTGGAAGTATTGTCCTTGAGCAAAAAAGGTAGAGTACTGGGGCCGTTGTTCGAAGCGCGGTTAGCTTAAACGGTGGATAAGGTCAAAATAGAAATCATATTTAATTCTTTGAACAACAAAAGTGAAAGTTTTTTGACTGAGTAGTATTATCGTGTATTTACCTATACTTTAATCACATAAGATTTGATTTAAAAGTTTTAGAAAACGTGTGAAAGTGTTTTTGAGTCCTGACTTATCCACCGTTTAAGCTAAACGCGCTTCGAACAACCGGCCCCTGGTAGAGTACTTTAGTCACCTGTCAGCATCCATAAACTGTTGTAAAGTAGCTAAGACAGAAACTGACTGCATGCATGGTGTTGATATCTGCTATCGCGCAATAGTTTTATATGAAACCCGTCTTACAACCTTACAAACGTACATGCAGTACATTAAACAAATATAAACACTTACTCTGCATAGATAACATTTGATAACAACGTCGCTTTGTAGATCACTGGAAAGACATTTTAGAAGCTGACGGTGTTTCAGTGTTGGTTGCCCTTCTTGACACGAAGCATGAAGTGATTCAAGCAACAGCCGCGTCGGTTCTCTGCAACATTGGTGAAATCAACGAGATTCGCGAGGCCATGTATAGAGCCAATGCTATACCAATTCTGATAACTCTTCTTCAGTCTTCCTTGCCGATTATTCATTCTCGAGCTGCTGTCATTCTCGCTGATGTCTCTTGTGCAGGCATCTCCCAGGGGAGTGTGGATCAAGGTATCAAAGCCCGTTTTCTATTTGCTAAATCTTTTCAAGTGAAGCAAATTTTTGTTTTGTTCAAACTGAGAATTGATTCACTAAAACCTGCTTGATTATCAGACGTCGCCAACGATCGGTGCGAGCCTCTTTGTTCGAGATTGCTGAACAGGTAAAATCCTGTATTAATCGGAACTAATTTTCGTCTTCGATTATCAACAATAGAAGTCGGGGAAGCATCGGCGACCCCTGTTTCTCAGTGTATCCACGGTGTATCTCCAATGATCGGCGATGCTACTCTCCAGTAACGGCGAACAACGGAGGCTGCCGATTTATGAGAACCAGGCTAACCAGGCTTTATCGCGAATTTTCCCTTTGTTCGAACTGCAAAGAATTGATAAAATATTTAAGCAGTTCAGTTAAAAGCTCATGAGACATATAATGTTCTCGCTTCGCCCAAAAAATATTAGGAACCTCACCACACCTCGCGATCGACGAGGGTATCATCGACGTCTCTCAGACGAAAGACGTTTTTAGCCAAACAAAGACAATGAATTAAAAAGTCCGTTTCACGCATCTTCTCGACGCCTTCTTCATTGTAAAAAGGCTCCAATACTTTATTCTAAGCCTTTTCGCTCTTTGAGGCGGCGTGAACTCACTGAGAAATACCGTTCTTTAAAATTGAGTTGTGTGAGGAATTTGCTGTTGATTTGTCAAGATAACATGGTTCTTAAACACGAGATGTATTTCATTCACATTAACACTTAGCCTTGACTTTCGCTCAACGCAGAATTATAGATATTTGTCTATACTTGTACGTTGAGAGAAAGTCAAGTCCAGCCTTGTGCCAGCCTTTTACCCGTCAAACTTCCTGTAGTAAAAGAAGGTAATCGTTTTATTAAATTTCTGCATTATTTAGGAGGTTTACGAAGTTTGATTGCCCTACTCAAATCTGATGTAGAACACGTTCTTGTGAACGTTGTCAACTGTATCCGTGTGTTGTGCGAAAGTTATCAAGTCATTCAAGAAACTTTTGCCAACATCGAAGACGCCTTGGTCACCCTCGTAGAACTACTTGGTTAGTATCGATGAGAAAGGGTGGCGCTGGGAAGGATTGTCTGTTTATTCCATCCAAAAAAACTGGAAAACTTGGATACAAGAGTCGGGGATACTCTGTTTTCAACATTCTCATTTTTTGGTTTCTTTGGACTCTTGCTTTTTAACAAGAACTCTTCAGAGTCTTATTTATTCGCAAGATCTCTGCAGAATTCTTTTTCTCCCTGCGATCTCTTCAGAGGCTCATTTCTCCACATTAAGGTCTTATTTCTGCACAAGACTCTTCAGAGTCTAGTTTAATTTCTTCACAAAATCTTTCCAGGTTCTCATTTTACCACAAGATCTCTTTCGAGTCTTTTTTCTTCACAAGATCGTTTAGAGTCTTATTTCTTCCCAAGATCATTTTAGAGTCTTCTTCACACGATCTCTTCCGAGTCTCATTTCTTCGAAAGACCTGTTCAGAGACTCTGCAAGTCTTCAGAGAATTTTCCCTTCACAACATCTTTTTAGTCTCAATTCAGCACAAGACCGCTTCCGAGTCTTCTTTCTTCAAAAAATCTCTTCGAGTCTTCTGTTTTCACACAATCTTTTCCGGGTCTTATTTCTTCACAAGATCTTTTTAGATCTCGTTCTCTTCACAGCATACCTCAATCCCATATTTCTTCACAAAATGTCGGCAATAATTCGACAAGAAACTTTACCAGGGACTTATTTCGAGTTTTTTTTTCATATTTCAGGTACCAACTCAAGACGCCTTCAGGCCAACACTGCTGCAGCGCTGAGTGCTATTGCGCGAGGCTGTCGTATCAACCAGGACCTCATCGTTTCTAAACCAGGTGCAGTCAAAGGCCTTGTGGAGTTGGTAAGCTGCAAGAATTCTGTGTGCCAAGTGAAAGCAGCAAGTGCTATAGAATCCATCGCTCAAGACAATGTAAACGTTCAAAGATTGGTAGAAGATGCTGGGGCCGTGAAACCTCTGATAAAGTTGCTCAAAATATGGTCCACTGAGGTCAAAGAACAAGGTAAAGCTTTAAGTTAATACATTCACGGCAACTATAGGTATACAAACTAACGTTCCGAACAGTTCAGTACAAGGGCAGTGGAAAGG
>JAODVM010022450.1:0-19691 GCA_025400095.1 Phenganax marumi
AAAAATGTTCATTTCAGGGAGATCGCAGTCAAGTTTTACACATGCAAGTGGAGTTTGCTTTCTAAACATTGATTGAAAAAAACCATGTTTGCATGGTTTGCGGCCTCTGTAGTAAATGTTAGGATGGTATTGTTTGCACATGTTGAAAAAGCTGTCAAAATAGTTTGTCAGTTATAGTGTCTTCATAAGAAATGACTCTGCCTTCCTGTACTTCATCGAGTAGTTCTTGTGTTGGTATGCAATTTCTAATTGTATTTACAAAGGCAAGGTAGGAGTTATCCGCAACACGATGCTGTGATGTCAAATTGTACTTGTAACAATAGTTCAAAAATTGCGGATCATCAAAAGGACTATTTATTGCATAATTCTTCCATCAACAAGTGAAAAGGGTTGTTGCTGCCTTGCATCTCCGGAGAACAAACTACTTTGACAAATACCAATTGATAGATGGTGAATTATTATTGTCGACAGGATAATGGAAACAAGCATGCACAGTTTTGCAATCTGCTTCATTATGTAAAATTGCTTTGAATACAGATGCCAAAAAGCCTGTAGGTACAGCCACAAGCACGTTAGCAGAGCATTGAACAAGTGTGGTTACTAGAGATCTAATGGTGTAGGATTTACCAGCCCCTGCCTTACCTGTAACAAGTACAAGTTTCTTCCACTCCACATTCATTTCATATGGAGAGAGAGCAACATTTTCATTTTCAATTTCACCTACATTTGTTTCATAGTTATGGTGCTCATCATCACTACACTGATCGTCATCACTATCATCACTGTTGTCAGACTCAGTACTAGTATTTATGCGTGCAGTATCGTGGAATGAAGAATAGTGCTCATTTCTCTTTCTCAAAGAGAGCAACACATGATTTGGAATTGTTTGTTGTTGCATATCTGGAGTGAATGTTTCAACATTGTCATGTTGTGTGTCAGTTAGCACAAAAGATAAAATCTGAATTGGCAGAGGTAGTACATATCTGCTAACATATGAATGTATGCCAAGAATGTCACGATGAAAGTATCGCATTGCTTTGATTGTGCAAAAATTGAAATATTGCATCATCATTTGACCAGAATTGACGAAAATTATGAAGAGCAGCAGCATACCATTGCAGGTGTGATGGTATGTTTTCGTGATTTGGATGTTGCAATTGTTCTACTCTTGTGTGCGGCTTATGCAATAACAGAAACTGAAAGAAGTATTCCTTATTGAAGTAAGACAATAACTTCAAGCAAACCAATGTACCACCACACTTGTATTCTTGTGCGATTTGTTTTGATATATAAAACTTTCTTAACCATGTTAACAAAAGAGATGCAGCTTGTGCTGGGCGATTACAGTACTTTATTTTATGGCAGTTGCATCAGTCTTACACCGATCAGAAGATGGCACAATGTATCTTTTTGTTTGGCTAGATGCCCATGAAATTTTTGTAGATGAAAGGGAAAGGTACCTTTCTGGCTCTGCAGGTTTCATTTCCATTACATATCGAACTGCAGCTTGACCTCCAGTAATGTTATAGGAATACAAATTATCAGATGATATTCCATCTTGCCACTTTGTTACATACAATGTCACGTACCTTAAAAGCATCGCCCTATTGTCTCTGGTTTGAAAATCCATTGAACACTTAATGGCAGGCAATAGTGTGGAGATATAAACTCGCAGATTGCATGCAAAGATTCAGCAGGGTGTTTTAAGTTCAAACTAATTCTTCCACTGTCATTTTCAAAGTAAGAGCCTTGCTCTTGCAATCTTAAAGATGCAGACGGTTTATCAGATTTCTGCACCTGGTTAATATAAAACAAAAGCTCTGGTTGATCATCGGGAATATCAGCTCTGATATATTTGTGCTGCATTTTAGCTATGTCTTTCAACCATACCAGCAAATGTAAATGTGCAGCCCCCCTTTGGTTGAAACTCAAAGTGGTAAAAATAAGTTTTGGCATTGCACACAGTTTTTTTAGCATTATAACTAAATATATCGTTAGACCAATTTTTCAAGTTACTTCCACACAAATAACTGCTAAAAAGTTGTGCAAGTGTGTGGACAATGTGTGCCATCTCATATGCAGGTAGTTCAGTGGGCCACATTCCTGTTTTAAGTCTAATGTCTTCAATCCACCTAGGAAATGGAAAGGTCCACTCAAATGGACTAATAGTAACAAACACATCTGGCAAGCCAAACTGCTGAACAGCATCTAAAACGTAGCTGTGTTGCCATTGCCAATACGTGGGTGAGAAAGTTTTAGTGTCTAATGCACGTGCTGGAGAGCAATGTTGCATTTGAGCAGTGTCTATAGCCCCGCTTACAGTTTTTATACAACCAACGGTCATATTGAAATTGTAGTAACTCATAGTCTGTTGCATAATCAATAATTTCACAAAATACTTTTGCATTAAAAGACACTTTAGAACTAAGTCGAGTGCCGCTGTCAATTATGTTGCTTTCACACCACTTTGAGAAAGGATATAGACTAGGCCACAGTGCACACTCTATACCCTTGGTTTGTTCAAAATTGAAAAGATTAATGGAATCATTTGATTCTAGCAAACTTTCACGTAGAGAAACAAAATTCGAGTAACTGGACTCTTTTGAAGCCATCAAGAAATTGTATGCATTTTGACATCTTAATTTCTGATTCTCATCAGTCAATTCAGCAATCTTTTGTTGAACACTTTTCGCATCACTTCTTAACTTTATAGCACAGCATTTGATTCGATATCCCTTACTATGCTTTTTATAGTCATCAAAGTATAAATTAAAAGGTCTTAAAATATTTATATCTGAAGATGAAAGTGCTAGAAGTGGAGCAGGTATTTGCTGAAGTTTTGGTATGACATGTCTGTCTCGTTCGCATGCACATTTCTTCAATGTGGAATTAACCGAGCGCTTAACAAAATTATACGGCATAATTTTAGCGCTCAAAGAATTACAAGAAATGCAGTAAGTCCATGAGTTGTATGAGCTCCAGAAGTTAATGTCAGACGAGATTTTGGAGACCATATTAATGCCTGCAGTGGCGTAGCCAAGGGGGGGCAAGGGGGGGCAGTCACCCCCCCCCAATCATTCGAAAAACCATTTTTCCAAAATGTTGAAATCCGGGTAGAAAATTGTTGGGAGGGGGCAACGTCAGAGTGAAAGGAAATGAAAAAATCAGCTAATTCAATATATATATATATTTTTTTTTTGAGAAAATCTAGTAAGCACATACGTGTGTATCGAATTGGAATGTTTTAATTTCATTATCTTGTTAAAATACTGTCTCGTACAGTGAGGTAAGCCTACACATTATCAACATAGTCATATGCGCACCAGTTGCAGACAGCGTTTCCACTTGCAAGGATTTTTCCTTGCAAAAGGAATTTTCGGGCTTTGTAAGGAGAAATGCAAGGAATTGAAAAACACAAGGAAATGGCAAGGAAAAAGAACGTTATGTAAAGAAATTGCAAGAATATATATATAAGTTTATAAGACATTAAAAAAGTAAAATACCCCAGAGTGTCCTTCATAAATACGAGCGCTTATGAGAACAAAAACAATATCCTGGCTAGTCCATATGGCTATATTCTGTCAGTAAAAATAAAATACGCCCAATTCCTAAACTCTCTGAGGCTCTGACTGATTATTCCAGTGTACCCGCGAATCGGATCGAAGGCTTCGATGCAATAATTTCAAGTTTTGAAGGAGCGTGCGGATTACATCACGGATTAATAGTCGAGTTTAAAAGTTAACACTAACAATTAGCAACAAGTAGAAGTAGTGAAATATCAGTTTTGGCGAGTGAAGCGACATAAAAACACAATAATATCCCTGTGCGTCCATTTAAGGAGTGTTGCAACTTGCAAAGAATTTCGACAGAAAATGAGGATTTTTAGATTACCAAAAAAAAATTTTCAAATTTGTGTGTGGAAACACTGGTTGTGGGACATTGTTGCGGACAGTTCTCATTGCAAAATCAAAATGGCGGAAGCTCCTTCAGATCTTATAAATTATTCATATGATCCTTCCGCTCCATTGCCCACAGAGAAAGAGTCGAGAAACCACGTAATAAGTAAAGGGCCATGTCAGCCAAAGAATATTTCTTTTCCCGAAGACAAGCGAAAACGCAAATTTTTGGTATCTTGGTACAATAAATTTAAGTGGTTGGAGTATTCAGTTTCGAAGGATAAAGCATTTTGTTTCTATTGTCGAGTCTTTAATTCCCAGGTATTAAAACGTGACTATATTTACTATAGTAATCGTGTATTATAAGTTGTGTAGTTGAAAATTTGTCAATTTATGACCTTGGCCTCCAACAATTTTTTTTTCTCAAATGGGTAATTCCACAGTGACGGACGTTACATTTGAAGAATTATTTAGACACAAATCATCTTATATCGCTTGAGCTGTTAAACGCTGGCCCCAAATTTTTTTTTAGAATAATACGTTATCACAGTGTCTATCTCAGGAAAAAGTTTAAATATGCTGAATTCTCCATAGTTGCCTACAATGGGCGCTTAAATGAGTGTGACGGACGTTACACAAAATGGACAGAGATGTTTGTCACGTAATTTTCAATTAAGTTTTTTCTTCAAACGTTTGTTAGCAAGCTCAAGTACTTACTACCCAACACTTAAACACAAAGTCTGTTAAATAGACAGAAGTTTGTTTACTATCAAGCTCCATTCCAGGGGGGACCAGAGACCAAAACATGCCGTGACGGATGTTACGTTACGGACATTACAAAATTGTCATGTTTAATAATCAACTGCAAAATTCTGCCAAAAGCCAAAGTAACTTTCTGAAATAACTTTTCCTTGCTGATACATGCCTACTGTTGCTGTGTTAAGAATATAAATACTGGGGGCCCAAATACATAACACAAGGCAGCCATAAAAAAACTGTCACAATTTCTACCCCAACTACCCCCATGTAAAAGGTTTTTGCTCTCAGTCCCTTAAAATTCCATAGAAATCAGATTTTTTTAAAAAATTCTACTCATTTCGTGTTCCTTCAGTCTATTTTCTACCATAGTCACTAAAAATTTTCATAAAAGCAAGAGAAAACAAGAACTTAATCATTTTAATGTTACCAACTCTACCGTGGAATTACCCAAATGTGGAAAAGTAATCTACTCTGGTCTGTGAATGGTGCATGGAATATAATGTGTTTAGGCTGCATCAAAAGGCGACCCAGCCTTCATAAAGATTGGTTTCGGAAATTGGAAGAAAAGCGAAGTTTTCTCCAAGCATGAGAAATCAGATTGTCACCGGCACTCCAGCCAAGCATATCATCTATGGAAATATCAAAAACCAGTGGATCACCAAATTAGTGAAGAGGCGGCGAAGCAAGAAACTTATCGCCAGCAATTGGTTAGACATGCAAGAGATGTATATGTATTTGTTTAGCTTATATTTTATACTTTAAGATTCTGAAGTAGCTTTTCTCAATTAGGACGTTGACATTTTACACATTTATTATGTCTTAGGTGAGAACAAATAGAAGTGTCATTGGCAAAATATTTGACGTTGTTCGAACTGTTGGCAAGCTGAACTTGCCTTTCAGAGGGCATCGTGAGGATGAGCAATCAATGAATAAGGGTGTATTTAAAGAGTTTATCACTCATATTGCCAAAAGTGATATAGTGTTACAGAATCATTTAAGTACCGCTCATGGTAATATAAATGAATTGCAGATTATTTTTCTTTTTTATGCTAACTACTTATGACTAATAGCTTTATGCTTGATTGATTCGTAGATAATGCAAAATACACCTCGCCGGATATTCAAAATCAGATGATAGCAATTATTGGTTCTAGCATTTTGAATGAAATTATACGACGAGTTAAAGAGGCAAAGTTTTACGCGATAATTGCCGATGAAACACCAGATGTGAGCCAAACTGAGCAGTTGTCTTTGCTTGTGCGATTTGTTTGGAATGGCGAAGTCGAGGAACGTTTGCTGGCAATGATGCCAATGAATGAAACAACAGCAGAAGCTCTTTTTGAGGCAGTTACCCAAAAGCTACAGCTGCATGGAATAGATATTGCCCACTTGCGTGGACAGTGTTACGATGGTGCAAACAATGTAGCAGGAGTGCACACTGGCCTCCAAGCACGAATCAAAGAGGTTTCACCTTCTGCTCTCTATACTCATTGCTATGCTCATGTCCTCAACCTTGTCATTGTGGATACTATGAGCAATAACAAGATTGCAAGAGATTTCTTTGGAACTTTACAGAACCTGTATGTCTTCATCCAGTCTTGCCCAAAGCGACACAGTGTTTATTTGAAGAATCAGAGGGAGATTAATGCCCATGCCGGAGGAGGAGAAAGAAGGGAGTATACTCTAAAGAAGCTATCTGATACCAGATGGGCTTGTCGTGCAGACAGTATAATAGGAATACATCGTACCTTGGATGCTGTAATTGCAACCCTGAAGGATATTAGGGAAAATGAAAC
The DNA here is from genome assembly GCA_025400095.1 of Phenganax marumi. Lineage (NCBI taxonomy): Eukaryota > Metazoa > Cnidaria > Anthozoa > Malacalcyonacea > Clavulariidae > Phenganax > Phenganax marumi. The sequence continues at coordinate 6,452 of JAODVM010022450.1, forward strand.
TAAGGCTGCCATAGCAGCTGAAGCAAAGGGGCTGCTGCAAAACGTTCAAGACTTTGAGTTCATTGTAGCTCTAGAGGTATTTTTAGTAACTGAACTGTCTTTGTACAATAAAAATTATACGTATAATGAATACTGTTTGGTTTCTTCTATTTCAAGGTGCTTAGAAAGTTGCTGCATCTTAGTAAAGGGGTTTCAGACAAGCTTCAGTCCGAAGGCCTCGATGTTGTTTCAGGATGCGAGAGAGTGGCTGATCTTCTTACTGCAATTAAGGCTCTTCGATGTGATGTTAAGTTTGACGATTTCTGGGTTGCAATCCTGGAGAGATGCGCAAGTTTGGGAATTGAGGAGCCAAAAGAAAAGCGTCCTCGTAAGCTTCCTCGGAGACTGGATGAGAACCCAGATACAGCCGCACAAGTTTCAGTCAAAGACAAGTTTAAAATTTTTTACTTTAATGTGAGTTTTTTAAACAATTCATAATGTTAACACGATTAACGTTGAAACGTACCACGAAATAATAAGTTACTTATCGATAGCAATAATATTACAAAGCAATAGTATTACAAAGTAATAGCATGGCAATATAGTCGACTACTGATGAAATGTCCCTCAAGCCTCGAGAGATATAGTAATATTTCACCTATTCTTTTCAAAATTTTATTTAGTAAAATTTTACTAAACTTTCATTTCTAATTGACCGTGACGCCTTGCTATCACTGATAGTAAATTTCACAATCCATTTAATTAGGTACTGGACCTTATGAGCAACTCCATTGAAACTCGTTTTGACATGGAAAGTACAACCATCCTCAAAGGTCTGGGATACTTACATCCTTCTCGAATATCACATTCACAGGCATGGAAAAGCATTTCTGCAGCAGCAAAATGGTTCCACAATGATATCGATATAGAGGCGTTGGAGAGTGAAGTATTTTCGTTACAGCAATCATCATTGTTAATCGACGTCATTCAAAAAGCTGCATCTGAGAAACGGAATCCCGACTTTATTGATTTGTTCAAGGCTTTACAGGCTGAATCGCAGTGTTATGGTTGTGTTAGCAAGTTGATGAAAATTGCTTTAACACTTCCAATCACTTCGTGCAGTGCCGAAAGAGTGTTTTCGAAGTTAAAGATAGTAAAATCACGACTGCGATCTACTATGAATCAAATCAGGATTGAAAACCTTATTCTCATGTCAGTGGAAGTGGATTTGCTGGAGAATCTTGACTTGAACATCCTTGTTCAGAGGTTTACTGATTGTGCTCCTAGAAGAATGAACTTGGTATAAACTTCCTGCTAAAGGCCGTTTAGACGAAACATGTTGCGCATTATATATTTTTTAACTGTTCTTTCATATTGACTTATTCACTGACCTGGACTTTTTTATGTTAACTTACTCTCAAAAATGGACATATATAAACATACAGTTTTTAAGCCACGCCTACAGTTATTAAAAAAAGCTTGTATTTGATTGTTGCTGAGATGCAAAATTAATGTAGACCTATCTGCGTATTAATAGTAGCAATGATACCATAAAGAAGTTGCTTTCTCGGGTGAATTTTCAGCTCAGCAAACAATAACAAAGAATTAAAATTTGGAATTTCTCGTCAAGTTGCTTACATTTCCTATCCAAGGCAAACAAGGAAATACGAAATTATTTAAATAATCTTTGCTATCAACTTGATGGTCTCGTTAATAATTCTTACCCAAACCTCCAGATCGGGGAATCCCTATTTTTCAGATCTTCTGAAGCCCTTGAATTTTAAATTTCGCCCGCTGGATGTTGTCCAACATCCTTACAAATGTTAGCCCCCCCAAAGTTAGGGCCCTGGCTACGCCACTGGATGCGTGAAAGCAAACAAAAATGCGAGAATTTCACGGTAATTACGGAAAACTTGGAAGGTCTGAATATAGATGTTAATAACTATGCACTGTCTTACCCACGTTTGCCTCTTTTAAAGAACAGCAATAAACAACAAGAAGTCAACAACAAAACAAATTGAATTGCCTAATTATTATATGATTCCAATAATTTGTTATGTTTTTGGACAGAAAGAAGTTGAAAATGCGTTTACGTTGCTGCATGTGGGGCTTTTGAATTTTGATGAATGTTCCAAGTTTCTCAAAAAGATGAAAGATGTTATTAAAAAGATGAAAGGAGTTGATTTTGAACACTATAGTTACCTAGAATGACTTCCAACGAGTGTATAAATTGAGCTGAAAATTGAAATGTCTACTATTTTGAGTAATTTGTTCGTTCCCAGGAATCTGCGCTCTTTTTGGTCAGCAAAAGTTCGGAATACTTGGTTACATATTTTCATAACGTATTATCGCGGATAATCCGATTTGCCGATTGAGATACCGATTTGCCGACATGCTGACATATGGGGGGGGGGGTTCCCCCCCAGTAGCGCTGCCCCCGGTCGCAGTTTCTAGCGCATGCACAAGTTTAACTTATACATCGCGTTATTTGTTTATTGGTTTGAAAGCTCAAGCTAGAGAAATGTGTGTAGACTACACATCGTACAGGCAATAGTTTATTAAGAGATTTAGCTGCAATGTTCTCTTATTGAAATTTTGTGAAGCTTTTTATAGCATTAGTTGGACTATATATGTGTGCATCTCAAGTCAGTTAACGCCTGAATTGAAATTAAAGTTATTATTCGCTAATAAAGTCATTTACCAGGAAGGACTGTAACATGGAACGACATGTCGTCTGATGCGAAATATAACACAAAAGTTGAACAGGATCCTGGACTCACTGAAATGTGCTTGCTCGCAAGATGGCCCAAGATCACATTGCAGAGCTACGTGTTTCACCAATCACCGTTCTTGATCCAGTCCATTGACGTTTCGAAACGTTGCTCGCTTTTAAGCTCACTGTTACCTGAAAAACTGATGACTCGTGCCAGAGTTTTGCCCACAAATCTATGGCAGTACTTCAAAGCAATATGTAGAACTCAGTGAAACTAAGAATGTTTGTATATCGATAACTGGCAATTTAGTTTAATATGAATAAAAACGTCTTACAAGCATTTAAATAAATGTAATTGACGAATCTTTGTGTTTGTGCGATTATTTGTGCTTCAGTTTTTCAATTTTCGTAAAACCCTGCATACTTTTTGTGTATAGATTTTGCAGTAATTGTGCCATACTTGGCAACAATATTAACGGTCATTTCAACAGCATTTAGCTGTCGAGGTAGGGGTAGCATATCTGTTCTGGAGAAAAAAGAACGAAATTCAAGATATGCTAGAAACCTGGAGTTCCCTTTTGACAAATTTTAGCTCAAAAGTGTTGCAAGTTCGGGAAACTCCTTAGACTACGTAAAGCTGGATTATATAGATAAATATGAGATCACGGCGTCCAGCATTCCATTATGATAAACGAATTCACGAAAGCGTTAATGTTATACTGTAAATAAATGTTAAGATGTTGGATTCTGCACTGTGACTTCTGATTGGGCGGTCGTATTTAATCAGTTGCGGTAGCCAAAATGTGCGGGCAAACTTTGAACTGAAACAAATTAAAACTGGGCGTAAAAAATAATACCAGTTGACATTTTCAAAGAATACGTTTTTTCCTGTAAAATTGGGTATTTTCACGTCAAGAACGTTTCGTACGAGACAAGTGCCCAAGGGCCACACTATGGAATTGTAGAAATGATTGTTCCCCGTAAAGCTAGAGATACATTTTTGTTTGGAATCGGGAAAGATAGGTCATGGCTGCACGATGCGTCACTGACGCGACACCCATTTCAAAACATTCAGGAATCGATCGATTATATTGCTAACAATTAAATCTTCACATAATTTTTTTCTCAAAGGAACTCATTCATTGCAAGACAAAAAACCTTGAAAAAATCCTACAAACTTCACGAAACTAGAACTAGAAATTTTTAAAATCGGCAGTCAGTTCAAACTATAGTTCAAACACCATCGTTTGGCTATTTTGTAAGCAGTATCTTGGCAAGAACTCTCATGCAAAATCACTGGACATTACATTGCAATTTTTTGGAATTATGCCTCGAAGTCGAATCCATATTGCAGGGGTTTTAAAATGTAACAGAACTTCCTACCTCTTTGTACTGTGCCTATTTTCGAATAATTCACCCATCAGAATTGGAATTACATCACAGTCAAAGTAGCAAAGTGTTGTAATTGGTCGAGAGCCCTGGTCTATTGCTGTACATATACACACGAATGACTTCACGCAATTTACAGGTGTGAACCAAAACCGCAAAGGCGGACAATTTCGAACTTTCCTTGTTCTGTCCATTTCACATAACAGATCACAGTGATAGATACATAGTAATTGACTCTCGTCATCCGTGTGTAATTATATTTCTGAACAGACAACGGCTGACTATAATCTATTTGTTAGATCTGGCAACACAACCGTGCATGTAGAATTACTCTCCCGCCAAAATTTGAACGAGAAAGTGACACGATTACCACTGCATGATTTGGAAATATCCTTTCTTTGTATGTGCATGTCAACTTAAATTTTTTTCGCCTATAACAACACAGGACGATTGTCTTACTATTTATGTGGCCACCATGGCAGCCACTGACACTATTGTTTAATAAAAAATTAAAAATATCGTTTCATTCAAAACGTGTGCTATTAAAGCATGTTTCAAAGGCAAGCTCAGCATGCCGTCCAAAGTTTCGCCGACTGATTCAAATGCAGTCTGACGTGAAATGTTGTCTTTTAAATACAAGGCAACAGCCGTGCCACTGATAGGATCACTTCTCTGAAGCCATTATGAGCGATACATTCCCTCCTTGGTACCATGGGCGTATGAGTGCGGAAAAGGCGACCGAAATTTGCAGTAGAGTTGGTCAAAATGGAGCCTTTCTTATTCGGGAGAGCGAAGGAGTTAAAGGAGCTCTAACTCTGTCGATGTTGTAAGTACTCACGAACCCAAATGTAAACAAGTAAGCACATTTTCCTGCATATAAGATACAGCATAAAGTAATATTGAAAAGTATATTACATATCTATTTTGAAAAGCGAGTACCAGGCCTATTTTATCCTTATTCGTTCGTAAACGGTGAACTTTACTTGAACGGCGTACAGGCCCGTTTACTCTTGTGATTTTTGCGGCGATATCTCTCCTCCTAGTGTATGTAATTGAGCAGCTTCACTGACGAGTACAACGACAAAATTTTCCATCAAGTATCTTGTTCAATTGCTCACTCTTTTATGTCCTTCAATACGAGAAAAGTCGCAGCAAAAATCACCAGTGTATTCGAGTCTTAATGGTGGCCATGATACTATAGATCATAGAAATTTGTCAGGGAAGCACTCATGAAGAAAGTTGAGTAACAATCTTGGTTCAAAAGACACTGGAAAGAGTATCACGAAACGCAAATGGAAATAGCGCCTAACGGAAATTGCCCCTTTTACTTTTCAAATTAGATGTTGGCAATGACGCAATAACTCGAACATGCCATTGACAAAATTTAATACCTCGTTGCCAAACTAATTGAAGAATAGATAATATGCAAACACCACAAAGTCAAAAATGATCGGAGATCACCCTTGGTACCTTTTAAAATACATCTCTATAACAGGATTTCTCTTGTGAATGCAGTTCTTTTTATGTGACTACGTTTTAGATATTTTGTTTATGCAGGAGCGATACACATGACTTGTTTTTAGCTAGTGGAGACTTCCTCATTGCGAACAAAAAAATTCCAGGCATTGTGGCTCCATTTCAGCACGTTGTATCATTGCTAAACTGTTTGAAAAAAAAACATGAAGAAATGAACCGAATACAGGATATAACTACTTTCACAATGTACGTACTAGCATTTACAGCATTTCTAACTTCGTGCTGTACGGTCCGTCGAGATTTCTTTAATTCGTCGAATATTGTTAACAAGGGGAATAGTCTGAATAATTTGCCATCAAAACAGAAAAAAATAGAAAATCTCCATCCCCTCGGGAGATTTCCAGACCTGTTTCAAAAGTTAGGGGCATTCATAATCCGTAATTTCACTTGTGTCATGGCGAAGTTTTGTTATTCACTTTTTTCACTGTTTGATACAGTGTTGACCTGGCGACTGAGTGGCGAGTACCAGTAAAAAATCACTGTTATTAGCTTATACATCTTATTTGCAGTCTAAATTTTGAAAATCATTCGTAGTGTTCTAGGAGAAGTATATCATCACAGATTGCGAGTTCGAAATGGAAAACATGTCATCTTAGGGTTGGAGGTACCGTACGTACAACACTACTTCTTTTACGTATTAATTTTGACAAAGCTTAAATGCACTACATACATGATCTTGATTCACTGATTGCATCTGGCACATTCTGGTAGCAAGACTGAGAGCAGAGATGATAATAAGAATTACACAGATTGCATATATTCTTACAACTGGTTGCTAAATTATAGAATGGCATCGACGACACATGGAAATATAGAACAAATAGAGTAAGGCCCCGTTTACACTGTCAAAGTTTCTGTGATCAAAGTGGGAATTTCGAACAGGTAACTCCTTGAAGGATTTGATAAAAATATTAAAGGAAACTAATACAGTGCTCAACAATGAGCTATTTCACTACGATATTTCTTACAAACTCTTCGGAACATAGAATTTCCCGGTGAAACATTCCTATACTTGATCACAGAAACTTTGACAGTGTAATCCGGCCTTAACACTATAATTACATCTACTATTGTACTTACAATTGCCCGGAATCATACGGTTCCATATTGACTGGGACTGGGTTGTTAACAAATTGCAATCTTTGTTCATCTCTTTTGGGCATTGTGCGTAATTCCAGGAGCATGTGTTTATGTAATGCGATTAACTTTGTATCACTTTCGCGCTTTACATGGGTAAAGTATGGCTAGATTGACTGGCCTGCTTCTAAAATAGCAAGACTTTGGCATGAAGGTTACGTTTCCAGTTTCTTTACATTCACCCCCTGTACTGCTGTGCAGAACTTGAAACGCTGGGTCTAGCATAGTTGAAGCATGAGCCGGATGGTCTGAAATTCGCAGGCTTTTATACAGTAGATTTTGCCGTGAAATTGTAAATTTTGATTTGATGTGTAAAATGTTATAACAAATTTGCAGTGAAATATGTAAAACACGATCAGGACACATATTTTTTTCGTGTTAGTCATCAAATATAGAATTCGATTCATTAGAAGAACTGGTGGACTACTACGTGTCGCCTCGTGACGAATTTATGCATCCACTTACTCTAGCCATCTATCCATCTTGTAAGTATACTATGTAACCGAATTCTAACTACAAGATATAGATGTTCAGAAAATTATAGAAAATGCTCAGTCTTAAAGTGAACGAATGTAATAGTTGATCCACATTGGGGAAACTTCGACAGGTATAATTTTAACATGCCTTGATATTTTACCAAAACCTTCCAAAAAAAAGTGAATAGCCGACCCGCAGTAATCTCCCTAGGCCGGGAAAAGATGTATCAACTGTCGATAACCAGAAAATCGAGGACAACCGCTTAATTAACTCCTTTTTGTGGAAAAACTGAGTACATGCTATTAAACACAAAATTTCTGAATTTCCGATGTTTATCTTTTTTCATGCTGTTATACTGCAGTGATTTTCCGTGTACAAGGCATGATGCAAGAAATTGGGAACAAATTTTGTATTTAACGCACCTCTTGGGGTAATCAGCTGTTAACTCAAGAAACCTGCAGCGCGCACAACTTGACATGACTTATCATCGGTGGAAAACTCATACCATTTGTTTGTAGTTAGTTCGAAAAAAAGCACGCTATAAAGTTTATACATTTGTTGTTTAGTGGTTAAACAACTGTACACGACTTCGGAAAAGACTCAGCAACTTGAATACGTAGAAATTATGGTCACACCAAGAAATAATTATCATGAAATCCCTGCTGCAGTATTACACGCATTACCCTCACCTAGAGCTGCAACTACAACAACCCCTGCAGCTAAACCTGCTTCACCGATCTTAACACAAACTTTTAAATCTCCGTTCATTTCATCCAATTCTGAAGAAGGTTAGCTCACTACAGCGCTATAGTAACATATTCAAACACATTTTATCCGCATTGCTAATCAGTATACTTTTTTTCAAGACAAGAGGTCAGCTCCACCCCCAGTTAGACCAAAGCCTGCAAAGAAATTGAACCGCCGAAACGAATTACAGAAATCACGTGAGCATTGCGCAACCAATTTTAAAATAAGTAAAGCTACTAAAGCATAAATTGTTTCAAAATATGTACATCAGTCGTCTTTCTTGCTCGCTCGTACTGTAGCCTTGAGAACAAATTGTGAAGTTTTTCCTATGTATTTCATAGGCAGTGAGTCTAACGAGTCGTGTGACAGTACAAATGGCTTGCAATCAATCTTGGATTTAAAATCGACTCTTTCTAATGTTGTTGAAGGCAAGTCAATTAAAATTCTAGCGCCGTAGTAGGCCTAGATCATCAAAAGTTTAAATTCACGCCTTCTGGTACAAATGTGGTAAAAATCATCGAAAAGCCTGATAGTGGCCTACATACGTCATAGACATGCCAAAATTAGGTAATACACCGTATTGTACAACAAAATACCATACAAAATGCAGACAGTCCATACATAAAATCGCTGACGAACGTAATTTTAGCAAAGCTCGTTTTTAATACGAGTGGGTTGTCATACAACTATATATTTCATCAGTAATACACCAATTTCACTGTTCAAAAAATGAGGGGTACTTTGTTGAAAAATACCCGCTTTTAGTTTTCCTTTTACTGAGATCTGTTGTAGTATGAAAATTTATTCTGTTAGTCTGTCCAAGGGTATTTGATTTTTATCGTGAAAAAGAAGTGAAACCGCGTATAATTTGTCATAGTCACCCAGTAAAGGATTAAGAAACATCTAATGAAGACTTTGGAGGCATTGACATGCTGACTGACCCTGTCTCATTTTTTTACTGAGAATATATCCCAAAGCAGGCAAAAGCACATACTTCAATAGAGAGGTTAAGATACATAAACGGGTAACTTTTAACTTGTTACTACAGGTTAGCGGTTAGCAGTTCCGAAACAGGGGACCAAATTAGTTAAGACGCGTTTTTGCGATGAGCGGGTGTTTAAAATGTTTTAATATTCTAAAAAACATCATTAAATATACCAGGGAAATCTAAAATTTATATACCTGAGTAATAAATCCTAGAAAAGTAAAAAATATATGGCTGAGAAGTAACGCTGAGGTTTTTATCCGAAGAAAATAGCGTTGTATTTTAATACTTCTTGCATAAACATGCAGACAAAACATAAGTGCAATGCCTTTTATGTCAAAAACTGAAAATAGCATGTATACTTAAGCGTTCAAAAGAGACCAAAAATATATTTGAACTTACCCGTTTCTTGTTCAACATGTAAACAGCTTTCTAGCGGTTAAGAACGGCTACCGAGAACTTGTAGCGCGGCCTGCGCGGGAAAATCCTCGAGAAAATGACGTCATTTTTTCGACCGGTTACCCGTTGCCCTAGCGGTAGGCAATCTTAACCTCTCTAATATTTTCTCAGAAAACGAATTCGATTTCCCTGTAGATGATTTCTATAACCCACTACGAAGTAGACGTACTTTGTCTCTGGATGACATTGATGATATTAGAAGAAGAAAAAATCATGATATCCGAGAAGGTATATTAAGGATATTATCTACATACATTTGTTTAAACATCTTTGCCAGTTGATACTATACCGGGACCGATTGTTCGAACGGTGTATAGTGGCGCTATCCACCGAATTGTGATTTTTTGTGGCCTTTGCGCAATTTTGCATTGATCGTTATAACATAAAACTACGGCTGATAAAGATAGATTAAAGTCTCGAATATTTATATCGTTGGCCAAAATGGAAGTTTCTGCCTGTTTTCTTTCATTTTACAAACGTTGAAAAATTCACTATCCAACTTTCGAAGAACTGGCCCCAAAAATATAAGTCTGTCTATTGTTGATATAAAACAATTCAAAAGCTGAAGTGGTCAAGAGTGAATGCATCATGGGCATATCTACTCGGTAAGTGCCGGCAATTGAAGTTGTGACTTGTGACATCATATAGGGTATCATGAAAAACTATGCCACGTTTGACGTAACATGTGGCAGTCATTGTGGCAGTTTTATACGAACTAATTGTGTGAGAACATGTTAAGAACACCACGCAGTTTGTCCTGGAGTTCATTGGTTTGGTTTATTTTGCAAGTGGCCCCATCTGACCAGTAGATGAACTGTATTGCTCAGTCTGCTATAAGTTTACAGCAAACTGAATCTATTCAGATGACAACGAGCCAAAGCCGCAATTGAAAGCAATGAACTCCCACTGCACATCCATCACAAACTCTTCCTTTAAACACCACTCAACCTAGCTGGTGCGGAGTTTTCTTTCATTTCTTGCTGTATATAGCATGTAGACACTAAGCATATATCTATGTACTATATCCGTGACTGCAGTGTAGCTAAAATAGTGCTTTTGCATATTGCACCAATGGCACGATTTTGCAATGTTCCACACGTTTGCTACAAGAAAAAAATCGTAGATTTGTAGCCAGAATTGGACATCATGAAAGCACGAGTCGTTCTCTTACTAAAAAAATGCTTATTTATTTACGAGTCTTGGTTACTAGCCACAACTTGTATGTATAGAGGACGCTAAAAGCCTAAAACTGTACAATGTATGTAAAATGAAGCTACTGGATGCGATGTATATACGTATGCGCAATGTGAATTGCGATAAGATGATGTTATTGTGTCTTTTTCATTAGAACAGTGCATGTATTGTCGAGAAAGTGGCTTAGAGTTGTCAACAGCGTTTTTGTCTTTGGCTGAATACATTCAGAGAACTCTCATCTTTTCATTACATTTACCACTTAACTTACATTAGCTATATAAGCTAGTATATAGAAGTGTAATTGTGTAGCTATAAATTCCCTCAAAAAGTTTTCAACCTTTAAGTCTGGTTTCATGTATAATGAGGCCTGGTTCTCATATATTGCCCATGCCGGAGGCCCTCTTAGTGTTTGATCAAAAAAGAAAAAATTATTTGAGCTATAGATAAAAGAGTTTAAGCATCAGTGCTCAAGGACAATGAACGTCGCCGATTATCGGCGGCATGTGAGAACCAGGCTTAAAGCCTAGTTGACACTGGTCGTAACTCATCAGCGATCTATCGTATTTTTTCCGATACATAAAGGATTTTACACACGAATGACGACGGACAATCGAAATCCCCGATTCTTACGACCAGTGTGAACCAGGCTTAATTCATCGGTGATGATTCCTATCCGTTGTTGTTGACAAATGAACCACAATATATCTTGTAATAGATAAAGGACTTTACGCTTGAATGACCAAAGACAATAGGCACCGTCGATGAATTACGCCATCGATGTGTGAAAACCAGTCTTTAAGGTCGTTTTCACTTCAACTGCATATAGCGTAACGTCGCGTATCTCTTTGTTTCATGAGCACCAGAGTCTAGGTGACGACTTTAGAACAAAGAAATAAGCTTCGGTAAGCTACGATACGGTTGAAATAGAAATCGGCTTATACTCTTTAGTACACAATGTATACTACATGTTGTTGAACCAAATCATGCAGAGAGCAATAAAATTTCCACTTTCAGGTCAGAACAAAACGTCGAATTTTAAAACATTTGGTTTTAGCAGGTAATTAGTGGAACTACTAGTTTGTTTGCGTCACCACTTTGCCTTGCATTTTCACGCATAAAACGTTTCTCCAACTACATCGTTCAAACTTTGGGTGTTCTTTATGATAGACATTATCTGATGACTACGATTAAAACTAAAATAAAACAAAGTTCTCGTAACACAGTGTATAATGGACAAGCCATTCAATTTTTTGCAGGCAGCTGCCCCATTCTATATTTCCTGTTTCGTCATAAATTCTCCAATTATCATAAGCCTTTTGTTGAGCTATACTGTTGAAGTCGAATTTTACTTCTTCAACTTTGCAGAATCACGAAACCCTCGTCACCTCCTCAAAACATTGTCCGCGAAAAACCGGAGATAGTTGTTCTGAGGGATGAAAAGCAAAGTAGGTCCGGAGACATGAAGACTGACAATGATGTAGACAAAAAGGACACAAACAATGATGAGACAACGAACAACGAAATGATTGCTCAAGATTACGTGAGTAAAAAAACTCATTACTTCTCAATCGTTTTCTTATGAAATCCACCTATTTATCTATAATTATAGTACCTCGGTTCAGGAAAAGGATGCTTGTCAAATTAATTAGCGCTCGTAAGTTGTAAAAGTTAACTGATCAAACTTTTTCGTAAGTTTTTTTTTCGTGAAACTTAATGAGATTGAAATTAAAAGAAAACTGTTCATTGCCAGTGACGTTGGGAAGTTTTTTGGAAAAGGTGGATTAATGTAAATACTGTAATGTAAGCTTCGAATTTGTTCGTTTTTGGGAAAGAATGCGTCATGCGCTGCAAACACCATGCATACTGTCATACGTTGCAAATTTGGAAAACGCTGGACATTAATATAATGGCGCATATAGAACTTTTTTATGTGTCTCAAACAAGACGTAGCTACATCCTTTGGCGGCCTGGAGAATTGGCAGATAGCCCACTGCAGTAGCCCTAAAGTTTCAACTACAGGGGCCGGCTGTACGAAGCCCGTTTAGCTTAAACGGTGGATAAGCCAGAATTTAAAACGCTTCCTCACTTCTTGTAAATATATTGAATCCACTTTTACGTGCTGCACCGATGGTTAGATACAATACTATTTTATTTATTAAATAAACTTTTAGTTTGCCTGCATGTAAAAGGAGTATATAAACATGATTTCTGTTTTGAGCTTATCCACCGTTTAAGCTAATCGGGCTTCGTACAAACGGCCCCAGGCGCCGTTTGTATGAAGCCCGTATAGCTTAAAGGGGGGATAAATCAGATTTTAAAAACAATCGTCACGTCTTTCAAATCTTTCAAATCCAATCTTATGCTCTAAGCTTACAGTTTCATAATTATTACACACAGTCAAAAAACTTTCAGTTTGTTGATACGAGGAATATATAAATATGGTTTTTATTTTAAGCTTATCCACCATTAAAGTTAAACGGGCTTTGTACAACGGGCCCCTTGCAGTGTTATTATACTTTCCATCTTTTTTTAATTTTCATATTTCTATAGACTCCGATTCTTTGCAAAACGCAGTTTATCACGACTACAGATTACAACACTTCAGAAAATGCTTTGAGTTTTAC